>CM020828.1:5248771-5326271 GCA_009859135.1 Formica selysi
AATAAATCACGCGCAGCTAACATAAAATATTAACAAATCTATAATATTTCATATTTTTGATTAAAACGGCCGATTGATGTATGTCCATGCTAGATCCATAATTGTGGATCTAGCACGGACATGCACCAATCGATCGTTTTACCATGGCACCGAAAAGTGGATCCGGCCACGTAGTTCCGCCGGCTCTAAAATGGATCCAGTTAGCGCCACTGTGCCGGCTAGAGAAAGCGTTACAGGAAAAACGGCGGCGTGACCCCTCTCAGGTTTCTCTCTGGTGATAGGCTATAGGCTTTAGGGCCCGAGCACAGACATTTGCATAAGCGCATAACCATAAGCATAAGGAAATTGATTGGTCCACAAGCATATGCATAAGGATGAATAAATGGACCAATCAATTTCCTTATACTTATGGTTATGCCAGAGAGAAGCCTGAGAGAGGCAATGCCGGAGATTTTCGTGGGACGCTTTTTCTAGGCGGTAGAGCAGCGCCGTGCATCCACTTTTAGGAATTGGAGACACTTACCCACATCCACTTTTCGGTACTGTCGGTCAAATCTCCATATGGTTCATGTCCGTGCTACATCCACTTTTCGATACTGTCGGTCATTTGGTTCATATCCGTGCTACATCCATTTTCGATCTTTTCGATAGTGGTAGTACACTGATCGCTTGACAAAGAGAGATGATTGCGCCGTCTTTGTCTCTCTTTCATCGCGTATGTGTGTAGTATCCGTGAAGGCACAAACACCGATACATTGAGCACACGGATGCGATCGTTGAGAGATAAATCTAGACAAGGAGCGACAATCGCGTGCTGTCCTTGTTCTTCTAACGTATCGCTTTACGGTCGAGATACAACCTGAAAATGCTTTCTGGCCTCTCGTGGCAGAAAGCAGTAATGCAACAAGACTAACGGGCGCCTATTTTTTGAGAATTTTATATTTGTATATATACATATGTGCATATATATGTTTAAATTATAGTTAAAATTATACGTGCAATTAAATATTGTATGTTGATCAATAATAATAGTAGAATAATAGGTAACAGAGTGAACAAATACACAAGATGTAAGACAAAGGGTGCCTGTTAGACTTGGTAACTTGTTGCTTCGTTACTATATAATATCGATGATACTTCGTATATTATATCAACGGGATAGAGAAATAGCACGATTGTCAATCCTTGTTTGACATTATTTTGTTAATGCAATTTACAAAAAAAAGACAAATACAAAAGTTATTTATTTATTAATTATAATATAATAGTGAATAATAAATAGCATTAAAAATATATTGATATTAATATATATTTTTGTATAATAATATAAAACCAGATATAACAAAATAAATAAATTTATAGAAATATAAAACATGATTAGTAGTAGAAAAAGTAAACAATAACTTACTTAACATAAACAATAACTAACTCTGAAATAAAATTGTATATAAGATTTTAATATAAACTGTAATATAGGTTCATAATTAAATTCTTTATATGAATATATAAAATGTAATATTTATTATATATTATATTTCTATATATTTTTATATATTATATTTTTATTTTGAATTTATATATGTATATATGCATTTATGCGTATAACAATTTACATATTAAAACAAAATGTCATACATTATATGCTACAATTTAAAGACAAATGAATCAAATGTGATAAAAAGAGATTAGATATACATGTTAGATGTCAAAAAAAATAATATTAATATCCCGTTTTGCTAATAAAACACCAACAATTTTTTTATCATATAAATATAAAAATAAAGGAAGTATGAAATACATATATATATAAAATAAACTTTTTTATTCCCAAAATCAGATATCAGTTTCACCAAAAGAATATTTAAAAATGTTTATTTTTAAAAAACGTTTTCTCTCTTTGCTATAAATCAAGTTTACAAAAAATTTTATTTGGGTATTTTTTATTTAACTTATACTTTTTATAATTTTTTCATGTTATCCATCGATCTTTTTTAAGGACATGACTTAATCTTTGTATATCATTCACTCTTTATTTTAAGGGTATCTCTTCGTAACGAAAACATGACTTTCTCAAAATAAAGATTCATATTCAGATTCATTTTAGATTAAACTGTTAAATACATATATTATCCTGCAATAAATAGAGAAATATTGACTGAATTTGAACATGTCTCGATCGTTTGAACATGTCTCGATTGAACACAATTGAATACGATTTATATGTGAAAAATCCTAAATACCGGTCACTATCTGCCAATCGTGCACCTCCAGAAAAAAATTTTTAATTTTTAGTTTTATTTGTTTTTGTTACTAAGAGATACCCTTAAAATAAAGAGTGGATGATATACAAAAATTAAGAAAGATAAAAAAACAACATTATATTCCAGCCTTCATTTTGAGGAAGTCATGTTTTCATTACGAAGACATGTCCTTAAAAAATATCGATGGATAACATGAAAAAATTATAAAAAGTATAAGTTAAATAAAAAAGTTATCAAATAAAATTTTTTGTAAACTTGATTTATAGCAAAGAGAGAAAACGTTTTTTAAAAATAAACATTTTTAAATATTCTTTTGGTGAAACTGATATCTGATTTTGGGAATAAAAAAGTTTATTTTATATATATATGTATTTCATACTTCCTTTATTTTTATATTTATATTATAAAAAAATTGTTGGAACTCACTGCATCCACGCATATACTTTACAACGCAAAGCAAGTCCATCCCACAATTTTTGTGTGGATGGGAAAGTGTATGCGTGGATGTAGTGGTTCCGCCCACCACCCCTACGAGGGGGCTACACTACCAAAAAACTAGACACATAGGTTTGAGTTGAACCTCGCTTTGCGTGGAAAATTGTAAACCCATGTGGAACATTGCTTCACGTTGTAAGGTATATGCGTGGACACATTGAGTTCCGCCCCCTCTACGGGGGGGCTCCACTTCCGGAAGATATAACCTAACCCAAACCTATTTCTGATTTAAAACTTTATTTTATAATACTTCAAAGAAAGCATTAAAATTGTGAAATTTCAATTTATTATATCTTCTAAACGAATGTTTTCCCCCACTTTTTTTTTCGGGGAATAACTCAGAAGAACCTCTTCTACAACATATTTAAGTGGCGATAAAATCAGTGAGGTGTAACCTTTTATGCATATTTACCTTATTTTTTTTTGACACAACATGTACATCTAATCTCTTATCACATTTGATTCTTTGTCTTTAAATTGTAGCATATAATGTATGACATTTTGTTTTAATATGTAAATTTTGTTATACGCATAAATACATATATATACATATATAAATTCAAAATAAAAATATAATATATAAAAATATATAGAAATATAATATATAATAAATATTACATTTTATATATTCATATAAAGAATTTAATTATGAACCTATATTACAGTTTATATTAAAATCTTATATACAATTTTATTTCAGAGTTAGTTATTGTTTATATTAAGTAAGTTATTGTTTACTTTTTCTACTACTAATCATGTTTTATATTTCTATAAATTTATTTATTTTGTTATATCTGGTTTTATATTATTGTACAAAAATATATATTAATATCAATATATTTTTAATGCTATTTATTATTCACTATTATATTATAATTAATAAATAAATAACTTTTGTATTTGTCTTTTTTTTGTAAATTGCATTAACAAAATAATGTCAAACAAGGATTGACAATCGTGCTATTTCTCTATCCCGTTAATATGATATACGAAGTATCATCGATATTATATAGTAACGAAGCAACAAGTTACCAAGTCTAACAGGCACCCTTTGTCTTACATCTTGCGTATTTGTTCACTCTGTTACCTATTATTCTACTATTATTATTGATCAACATACAATATTTAATTGCACGTATAATTTCAACTATAATTTAAACATATATATGCACATATGTATATATACAAATATAAAATTCTCGAAAAATAGGCGCCCGTTAGTCTTGTTGCATTACTGCTTTCTGCCACGAGAGGCCAGAAAGCATTTTCAGGTTGTATCTCGACCGTAAAGCGATACGTTAGAAGAACAAGGACAGCACGCGATTGTCGCTCCTTGTCTAGATTTATCTCTCAACGATCGCATCCGTGTGCTCAACGTATCGGTGTTTGTGCCTTCACGGATACTACACACATACGCGATGAAAGAGAGACAAAGACGGCGCTATCATCTCTCTTTGTCAAGCGATCAGTGTACTACCACTATCGAAAAGATCGAAAAGTGGATGTAGCACGGATATGAACCAAATGACCGACAGTATCGGAAAGTGGATAAAGCACGGACATGAACCATATGGAGATTTGACCGACAGTACCGAAAAGTGGATGTGGGTAAGTGTTTCCAATTCCTAAAAGTGGATGCACGGCGCTGCTCTACGGCCTAGAAAAAGCGTCCCACGAAAATCGCCGGCATTGCCTCTCTCAGGCTTCTCTCTGCTACCACTATCGAAAAGATCGAAAATGGATGTAGCACGGATATGAACCAAATGACCGACAGTATCGAAAAGTGGATATAGCGCGGACATGAACCATATGGAGGTTTGACCGACAGTACCGAAAAATGGATGTGGGTAAGTATTTCCAATTCCTAAAAGTGGATGCACGGCGCTGCTCTACGGCCTAGAAAAAGCGTCCCACGAAAATCGCCGGCATTGCCTCTCTCAGGCTTCTCTCTGATGCAGCTATGCCAATTTGTGTGTGATAGGCTTAAGCCTATCACACACAAATTGGCATAGCTGCATATGCATAGCATAAGACCATCTGGACCAATGAGCATGCTATGTAAATCAATATGGCGATTTTATTTCGATGCTCATTGGTCCAGACGGTCTTATGCTATGCATATGCAGCTATGCCAATTTGTGTGTGATAAGCCTTAAAGCGGGGAGCACACACTTTTCCATAAGGCATAACGCATAATGCTTAGCACATAGCATAACATGCAGCAACGCACATGTATGTATGTACGATACATAATAATAAGAACTTTATATTCAAGACGGCGTAGTTCGCTTTTTAACCTAAAGTGTGAAATCTTTGGCAAAATATTGTAAAAGTGAGAAGTTGTGAAATATTTGGGAAGCAGATACAATTGACCGATTTTCTTTGTAAGTTGCATATTTGGATTTATAAATAAGATATTAATGTAATTAATAACACAATTCATATAAATGTAGACGCTAAAAACTTAACGAATATTTAAAGAGTATTATCAATTCGTATGTAGCTGTAAAAAAGGGATAAAATAATATGATATGAATATGTAAGTAATTAAGAATATGTAAGAATTTGGAAACTATGTTTCTCTTAAATATTTTTTTAGGCGATGTCTGATTATATACCTAGATACAGGGCATCTGTTTCCATAAATATGAATGAAAATGATGATGTTCTTATTTGTTCGTTTGCAATTGTGCCTATTGGCGTTATTAAAAAGAAAGAAACGAAGTAAAAGATGGCTAAATCGGAGATGGTGGGTGAGACCTATTAATGTTGTACGTCCCATATATGGGGATTATGAACACCTCTTTCAAGAGATGAAGTACAATGATCCAAGTATATTTTTTCGATATACAAGGATGAGAGAGGAAACTTTTAGGCTTCTGCTACAACTGACAAGACCATTTTTGACCAAATCAAACCATCGAGCATTTAGTCCAGAGCAGCGATTGATCATAACTCTAAGGTAGTTACTTATTTTGTTATGAACTATTTAATTGAAGAATGAAACATATGTGTAAGACAATATTATTTTTAAAAATGTTTTATGCCAGTATTTTTTCTTATCAATATTCCTATCAATTATATTGTGCAGGTTTTTAGCAACCGGAGATCAAATATTATCTATTGCATTAGCGTTTAGATGTGGAGAGTCAACTGTTCGAAAAATTATCCAAGAAACTTGTCAAGTTCTAGCTCACGTATTGCAGCCGATTTACCTTCGTTTGCCAACAGAAGAAGAATGGAAAAATATTTGTACTGGTTTTCTGGAAAGCTGGAATTTCCCCAATTGCGCTGGGTCTTTTGACGGAAAACATGTAGAAATACAAGCTCCGCCAAATTCCGAGTGCTTATTCTTTAATTATAAAAAGACATTTAGCATTGTGTTAATGGTCGCATGCGATCATAAATATATGTTCACACTAGTTGACATAGGCTCATATGGTGGCAATAGTGATGGTGGTATTTTTACCTCTTCTGACATTTATTCGGCATTGGAAAGTGAAATACTGAATCTTCCCAAAGGGACCGTAAATTTTCCCGGAAGCAACATTACATTGCCTTGTTTTTTTCTTGGAGACAGTGGTTTCCCGATCAGTACTTTGATGATGCGACCTTACTCCGGAAAAATACTTGATGAAAAAAAGAAAATATTTAATTACAGGTAAGCAATTTGCGCAATTATTATTTTTATTACAATGTTGTATTATTAAAATATATCTTAATCTTATAACGCACTTCATTGATTTTTCAGATTATCTAGAGCAAGGCGTACTATAGAAAATACCTTCGGCATTTTATCTTCACGGTGGAGAATCTATCGAAAGCCCATTAATATACATCCAAAATATATAGACATGATTGTCATGGCGACTGTATGTCTGCATAACTTCATAAAATCCGAAGAAGATCTTGTAGAAGCGAAGAACAGAATATACTGTCCTCCACATTTTGTAGATTCAGAGGATTCTGAAGGTAACAACATCCCCGGGGAATGGCGACGATATACTGAAAACGTACTGAGAGATATACCTCCCACTTCAAAGCATCATGCAACTACAATTGCATACAAACAACGAGACAAACTGGCTGATTATTTTCTAACACCACTCGGTGAAGTTCCGTGGCAGTATGATTATGTGAGAAGAGGACAACATCGTGATGATCCATAATATGCTATTGAAAAGTAAAATTATATAATTATGTAAACACATATGCTTATTCTATAATAAAACGATTTATTACATCGCATAAAAAAGATAAATATAACATTTTGTGTCACTCGTTACATATTGCATAAAAGAAATAAACATAACATGTTGTACCACTAATTATCACATGTGTTACATTTAAAATTAATCTATTTTATCAGTAATAATTGCATGTTATATAAAAATAAAAAAAAACCGTATCATTAATTATCACATATTGCATAAAAGAAATAAACATAACATCCCTGCCGAAAATGGTCGATTAAAACCGATTTAAAAAAATGTAATCCGGATCGATCGAGATTTCTGCACCGAAAATGCGGTATTAAAACCGATTGAAAATAGTCAAATCGAATTTAGTACGCTTCAGGCGGGTTAATGTTGAGTGATATACATCCACCTCAATCCGAAATTATTATACGATTTCATAAATCATAATTAAATCTGTTTTAATGCAATTGAATTGAAATTTACCATAATCAATCCATAAGTAAAAATAATCCCTTTTAATAAAAAATTCCATCATTTCGCAGATGAAAAGTGAATCGATTTTATGTAGTGTGAAGTCGGATTTGCTGTTATCATGAGTCACAATCAATTATTAAATCGGTGTTTCTGCAATTGAAACGGACTCAGTTGTTAAAAAAAAATATACGATTTCTCCGCAGGGGGTCCGCCTTATATCCCCGCTTGACCGCTTTCTACTTCCAGGTTGGCTCGCTCGACCTTCGCCGTGTAGCGGCGCCGCCCGGAACTACGCGCGGACGCGCGAGCGCGTGGGCCGCCAAGTTGCGGGTCGCGCTACTGTATCGCGGATTGTGCTTTAATGTGACGACCTACGGCAGCCACAATATCCATTCGATTCTTCGTGTTTATTTGGATTGACAACAATATGGATTAGAATGTAATGATTCCAGATTGGAAATAATCTGCTAAAGCGATATTAAAAACGATTATAATTCGTTCGGAATTAAAATCGATTATTTTTTAATCCGGGCGCGGATTGAACCGATTAAAACTGATTAAAACCGATTAAAACGGATTATGTTTTAATCGGTTTTAATCGACCATTTTCGGCAGGGATGTACCACTAATTATCATATATGTGTTGCATTAAAAATTAATCTATTTTATCACTAATAATTGCATGTTATATAAAAATAAAAAAAACCGTATCATTAATTATCACATATTGCAAAAAAGAAATAAACATAACATGTACCACTAATTATCATATATGTGGTTGCATTAAAAATTAATCTATTTTATCACTAATAATTGCATGTTATATAAAAATAAAAAAAAGCCGTATCATTAATTATCACATATTGCATAAAAGAAATAAACATAACATGTACCACTAATTATCATATATGTGTTGCATTAAAAATTAATCTATTTTATCACTAATAATTGCATGTTATATAAAAATAAAAAATAAGAACAATATATCGTATCATTAATTATCACATATTGCATAAAAAAATAACTTAACATATATCACTAATAATTACATGTCACATAAAAAAAATAAACGTAGAATGTCATATAAGATATAACAATTACATATCAAATAAAATACGCAACATTGTTTTCTTTTTATCTGCCTTTGTATATTCAGACATATTGACAAATAATGAAAGTATTAATTGACAAAACGCCGTATCTTCTTCTATTTCCGGCTTTAGAGATGATGGCGATGAAGAAACTGGAACACATCTGTTCTCTAATAAACAGATAACTTTACCAATGGCATTTTCTAGAACATCCGGCTGGGATTTTTCTTTTGACTTTATCCGTTGTCCAATTAAACCTTTGTCCCGCGTATAGCCAGAGACACTTATTGCAGATATGGAAGAGCTGTCAGATACATTTGAGTGCAAACCCGGAGTTAAGGAGTCATTACTAAAAACAAAGAAATTTTAACATGTCATTATTCTATGTACGCCTCTGTATGTATACATGAATTTAAAAACATGACAACTTTTACTGACCCTACATGCTGCGCGGTGTCACTTGTTAAATCTACGATGTTTTTTGTTGATGGTTGTTTACTCTTAAAGTAGTCACGTTTATAGAAGTTGAATTATTCTCTTTTTCGTCATGTAAGCCAAAATTTCTGAAACAAAATAACAAAGGTTTTATTACTGTACAAATCTAAGATTCCTACTTTATATGAAAATTGATAATTAATTTACGTGTTACATACTTTTGTAGATTAGAAGATCCTGTCACCGGAGGTACGCTTTTGTTTTGTATGTTGTGTATGTTGGTCATCGTTCTGGAAGAGAAAGAAATAAATATTTTTAAAGATGTAATATAAAAAATGAATAAAAATATACTTGCGAATATCCTGTAAATTATTAGGTTGTTCGAAAAGTTCGTTTAAAGTTCGAGAACTTGAAACGAATTTTCCGAACAACCTAATACTATATTAATAAAATATATCTTAGAATATCAATTATTTGTTTCTATTCTATCAATTTCATAAAATACTTTTATTTTTCTGAAAGCGGAAATGCTCCACTTCCTGTGGTTGTTTCTTGTTGTTGTTGTTTTTTTTCGCGTGAATAGCGCTCCCTCAGTCGCATCCATCTAGATTGACACTCTTACACTTGCAATAAAAATAACATTAGCTTACAACATACATAATTTATAATAATAAAAGATATTTATTTATAGGTTTTAATTATTCGAAAGTATCTAATGAAATAACAATCAATCGCAAGTTTATTCATTATGATGAATTAAACTACTTATTTGTAAGAAATTTAATTTTATCAACGTTTAATTGAATGTACCACTAAGGTTGCTTTTCAGTAAGAGACACAAACGACATAGACAGAGACACACAATGTTTGATACAGTTGCTTTCTAAGGCCGGTATTCATAGTCAGTTCTTATATTTAAGACCGTCTTAAGCACAATCTTAAGATGTCCTAAACCAATCACAGAGCTGTATTAGCATCTTAAGACATTACTTAAGACGGTCTTGAAATAAGAACTGACTATGAATACCGGCCTAACAATGACACAAATATACACAGCTCTGAAAAGCTAAGTATACTTGTGTCATGTTATATTGTTGTAGGAAAGCACTGTTTCAAATATTAGACCTGTTCTTTTTAGCTGAACTTCTTGCACGGTTCATCCTTTCTCTTTTCCTCTTCAATGTGAAAAGAGAAAAAGGAAAGGAGAACTGCAAAAAGTTTAGCTAAAAAAAACAGGCCTATAATGTCACTTTATATTACCTACTCTTGCTGGAAAGCAACTCAAATAAAATTAATCGAATTTTCTGGTTATTAACATAATATTAATTTAACAATGAACTCATTTCAATTAGCACAATTTTATTATTAGTAATTTTTTTACTGAAAATGAGTTCAAATAATAACTGAATGTATAATGCAAATGTAGAAAAGCATTATGTACATACCTGTCATGCCAATGACATTAGCTATTTCTACCCAAGCATTCTGTTTTTTAATGCTATCTTTGAAATCAGTCAATTCCTTATTGTATAAATAAGGATAATCACGTACTAAAGAGATCAGCAAAGCATCTCCGCTCATTTCATTTTTATTCTCACCATCATCGAAATCTTCGTCCTCGTCTTGATATGATGAAGCATAATAATATGAATCATGATCCATTTTCCTATCAATATTAAATACAGATATATGATTTAATATCAGAAAAAGAAATAACTTTATGATAGTCAAAGAATTTTATCTAATATTTGTAATGTTTCACCTTTCCCGTACGCCGCGGATCAAGGCTCGCCGGTGCCAGGATTCGGGAGAAGGGGGAAACTCCAACTTGCTTTACCTCGGTATAAGCGGTTTAAACAATGATGTTTATTCAAGTGATTCTTTTAATAGATACTTAACACTGAAAGCTATGCGCGAAGCAACATGCGGGAACGGTGCGTACAGAGTTTCGCGCGTGAGCGGTTGTTATTCACAATGCGACGTGCAAGCACGGTGCGTACAGAGTTTCGCGCGTGGTTGGTGCGCGGGGAGCTCGGGAAGCGAGCGTGGCTCAAGCGGTCATGTTCTGCAATCGCGAGGTTCGCATGCAAGCAACTGGGGTTATTCTAAGCGGAATAGACAGATCTTAAACACTACGGGGTGTCGCGTGGCCTTCAACGTAATTCCAACTGCCTGACTGCCTTATCCTTAAAAGGACGGGGCGTCGGCGTTCTCGGCGTTCTATCCTTAAAAGGACTGACGCTCCTTAGTAGTCTGAAGGCCGTGTGTGAAGGTGGAATCGGCGCGACACTGGCGAGAATCCTAATGTCTAATTAACTCTACAGTTAGAATGCGCGGTATATACAGGGCGGTCTTACAATACGAACAGGTCGCGGTATATACAATGCGGTCTTACAATATGAACTGGTCGCGGTATATACAACGGTGCTAGAGTCTCTCAGGACGCGGAGACCGGGGCGGTCTTACTGGTTACGGTATATGTACAACGGTCTTACAATAGAGCAGGTCGCGGTATATGTACAAAGCGGTATTACAGTTTAACAGGTCGCGGTATTTATACGGAAAGATACACGGAGACCAAAGTGGTCTTACTGTGGAAACGGTCGCGGTATATACAAACGGCCCAGGTTGAACGGTGCGCGGGGCGCGGTACGGTCTTATGAACTAAGAGTGCGCCTTCCCAGCAACCGGGAAGCCCGGCATAACCACGGATAGCCCGTGACCTGGTTTAACGCGAAGGATCGAGAATGCGCCGTCCCAGCAACCGGGAAGCCCGGCATAACCACGGGTAGCCCGTGACCTGGTTTAACGCGGGGTAGGATGCGCCGTCCCAGCAAGCGGGAAGCCCGGCATAACCACGGGTAGCCCGTGACCTGGTGTAACGCTAGGTATCAGGGTGCGCCGTCCCAGCAACCGGGTAACCAGGCGTAACTACGGGTAGCCCGTAGCCTGGTGTAACGCGGTATAGGTTTCGGATCAGGAGTTGTACTAGGTAGGACTCGGGATCGGAAACTGGTAACGCTACGCTCGCCGGAGCGCCTTATATACCGGCGGCCGGCCTCCCACTCGCGCGATTCAACGTGTGGTGGGGTGGTCCCTACGGTGGGGCCGCGACACGGGTGTGGAAGCTTAGGGACGCCATAAGCGCCGAGCCTCGAAAAGCGCGCGGTGGATCGGCCCGCTAGGCCGTTAGTAACGGTATCGTTACATATTAATAAAGAACATCTAAACATACCTTCAGAGAATATTCCGAAAAGATTAGAAAGGTTAGAAACTGTCTAGTAGTTCGTCGTATGTAGTATGTAGTACGCAGCAAGGACTTCTCTTCGCACAACCCATAACCATAAAAATTCGTTCTTACGTATTTTTCGACCCCTTATGCATTATGCTTTATGTACAATGCAAGCTCCTCGGAACGAAGAGTGGGGATCAAAATTAAAGATTCTGATTGGCTCATTTCCTTATGCATTATGCGTTATGCGTTATGGAAAAGTGTGTGCTCCCCGCTTAAGTACCCTGCCGAAAATGGTCGAGTAAAACGGATTTAAAAAAATGTAATCCGAACCGATCGGGATTTCTGCACCGAAAATGCGGTATTAAAACCGATTGAAAATAGTCAAATCGAATTTAGTACGCTTCAGGCGAGATTAATGTTGGATGATATTAGGTGTACAAATAAGTTTCCGCCGTTTGACAAAAGTTGGCGCCACGAGTAAGTTATGGTTAAAATTGTCAGATGTAAAACGTCCTTATCGTAAGATTGGACATCAGTCAATAACATAACCTTAAAATATTAGTGATTTTTTATCAGTATAATATATTTTTTTGTGTGGGAAAATGTCGAGTTTTGAGCCGAATAAGCGTCATTTGCGGGAACTTTAGATTTACTTCTTCAATTTGAAGAAATCTGCAGCTGAGGCGTATCGATTGCTTGTAGAAGCATATGGTGAGGCTGCCTTAAGTGAGAGAAGTTGTCGTGAGTGGTTTCAAAAGTTTAAGAACGGTGAATTTGACATCGAAGACAAAGAACGTAGCGGAAGACCGAAAGTGTATGAAGACGCGGAATTAGAAGCATTATTGGATCAAGATTCGTGCCAAACGCAAGAAGAACTTGCACTTATATTGGGAGTGACATAACAAGCAATTTCACATCGGTTGAAATCATTGGGATTGATTCAAAAACAAGGAAATTGGGTTCCATATGAACTGACGCCGAGAAACGTGTTGAACGCCGATTGTTCACATGTGAAATACTGCTTGCCAGGCATAAACGAAAGGGTTTTCTGCACCGTATAGTCACTGGTGATGAAAAATGGATCCACTATGATAAACCAAAAAAGAAGAAATCATGAGGACCACCTGGCCATGCTTCAACATCTACAGCTAAGCCAAATATTCATGGAAAAAAACTCTTGTTATGCATTTGGTGGGATCAGCTTGGTGTCGTGTATTATGAGTTGCTCAAACCGAACGAAACCATTACTGGGGCTGTCTACCGAACACAATTGATGAGATTGAGTCGAGCACTCAAGGAAAAGCGCGCCCACTACTCCAGACACGACAAAGTTATTCTCCTGCATGATAATGCTCGTCCACATGTTGCGGTGCCGGTCAAAACCTATTTGGAAACACTCAATTGGGAAGTTTTACCCCACCCGCCGTATTCACCAGACATTGCTCCTTCTGATTTCCACATGTTTAGATCGATGGCGCATGGCCTGTCTGAGCAACACTTCACATCATATGAAGATACCAAAAATTGGGTCGATTCGTGGATAGCCTCAAAAGATGAAGTATTCTTCCGACGCGGTATCTGTATGCTGCCAGAAAGATGGGAAAAAGTAGTGGCAAGCGATGACAATACTTCAAATAAAACATTAGGTTCCGTTCTTTCACAATAAATGCCAAATTTTTGATAAAAAACGGCGGAAATTTATTTGTACATCTAATATATCTCCACCTCAATCCGAAATTGTACGATTTCATAAAGTTATAATTAATGTAATACCACAATTAAGAAATAGTAATCGAATGATAAAACAAGCCGAACAACTCATTGGTTCAGAAAAAAAACATAAAAAGGGTATTAATGGTCCTTCTATTATTTCTAGTTTACCACTGCTTGATTTAGGAACATGTGTAATTCCAGAATATATGCACTCTGTGTTATTAGGAGTCACTCGACAATTTTTAGATTTATGGTTTAATAAAAACGGACCGTGGTGTATAAAAAAATTTATTCCTGAAACAGTATTTTGCTCAAGATTCAACCACCATATTTTTTCAACAGAATGCCAAGATCTATTAAGCTTCTTAAACATTATAAAGCTTCAGAATTTTATAACTGGATATTGTTTTATTCGCTGTCATGTTTAGTTAATTACTTACTATATGCATTTTTTCAACATTGTCTGCTACTTGTAAAATCGTTATTTATTTTGCTTCAAGATCAAATTAAAAAAAAACCGGATCTTGAAGTAGCAGAAGATTATTTAAAATGTTTTGTCAAAAACATTGCAACTGTATATAATGATCGTCACATGACGTACAATGTACATCAGTTACAACATCTCGTTCTTATTGTAAAACAATGGGGCCCTTTATGGGCTACATCGGCATTCCCATTTGAAAATTTTAATGGAATATTAGCTCACAGTGTTCATGGCACAAAACACATAGGACAAGAAATGATAAATAACCTAAGCATTGCGCGGGGTTTACAAATACGCAAAACACAAATAGTAGAAAAAAATAATGTAATTAATAAAAATAAAGCATATCGAATTGGGAAAAATTTTTTCGATAAATTGAACGATTGGCAATTTGACTTATTAAACTCAAATGATAAAAATGTTGAAAATTTATACATTTACGCTCGAGCCAAAATAAAAGATGAAATATATACATCAATAATTTATAAAGCTACAAAGATCAATAGTTATAATATTCAAGTAAATCTTATAAATAAAAAAACATTTTATGGATCGATTTATTTTTTTTTACTGAGATAGATAATCCTTTACTATGGTTAGTCATTCAATGTTTCAATGTAGAACACCAAAGAATATTTTATAATGTAAAGAAACAAATGAAAATAGAGCACGTAATACTCGTTGTAAACAGTAACAACTATGTTATAATAAAATCAACCGATATTAAATCAATATGTCATCTTATAAAAATAAATAATTATTTATGTAAGCGACCTAATTGAAACGCAAAGTTTGGTAAAATAATACGGTATCAATATAAATATATACATGTACTATAACACTTTGATTTTCTTCATCATTAATTTTTTAATTATCTAAGCAAATTGAAATTATATTTATTATAAATAAAATAAATAAAAATCGATCATTTTTCATCAATAAAAGCTTTTTATATTTTAATTAAGCATTACTCCCACACATCAGTATATTTTTAAAACTTTAAAGTATTTAAACTAATATATCTAACATATCTAAAAATATTAATAATCTATAAATAATACTGTCAATCGATTGTAGACATTTTCAATGATTTTTATATATTATAGATATATTGCAATTTATTAGATATATATGTTTTTTAAATATTGGAAATAAATAAATTTTATATATATAGCATAAATTTTCATTGTAGCGCAACTTTTTTCAATATATATAAGTATTTTGTTAGTTTTAAAAAATATATATAATATTTGTAATTAAATCTCTGATCATACATGGTTATATATACAGGGTGTCCCAAAGCACCCTTGACAACGCTCGTGAGCAAGTAGAGCACAGTAAACTGAACAGAAAAGTCCTGTAACATTTTTTTTTATAACGCTTTATAAAGGAGTTATTATTGAATAACGTCTGGCCAATCAGCGTCGACCTTTAGCCACGCGCCTGGTAGTGTGCGTGAGCGTTCCGTCGCTACGGCGACGCACACTAACAGACGGGCGGCTCACTGACGTGCGTCCGGCTAAAAGTCGGCGCTGATTGACCAGACTTTATTCAATAATAACTCCTTTATTAAGCGTTATAGAAAAAAATGGTACAGGACTTTTCTGTTCAGTTTACTGTGCTCTACCTGCTCACGAGCGTTGTCAAGGGTGCTTTGGGACACCCTGTATACCTAGATACAACTACACATGCGATTATATGGTTTCATTTAAATTGCTCAGATACATATAAAATATAGTATGATTATGTATTTAATTACACATATCTCTATATGAGATTATACATAATAATATATGGCACCATGGTAGACCACTGAACTTGGTATTATCATACCGGATAACATACATGATACAAGACCGTAAAACATATGAATATATATGATTATATACAATAATATATAAAAACTTTTGCAATCATATATAAATTTATATATAATCATATATGATAATATATAATAATATATGTTCGTATCTGAACATACACCAAAATTTTTTCCCGGGATATTTTAACATAATTATCAATAACACATTGTTGAAATAATCGTCTTTCCATAATAAAATTATTAAAGTTATCACGTATAGCCATTCGATATTTTACGTATGTTGCTCTAATAATAATTGATAATAAATAATATAATAATATATAATAATATAATCAATAATAATGTGTAAACAAAAGATATGAAATAAATTTAAATGGTTTAATGATTTAACTGACTTAAAAATTTTGTTTACATTTTATGTATATAATTATATACGATACGTTTATTTATTATATGTTTAATTATTTATGTTCGAGAAAGTAAGAGTTTTATAAATTATATTATTAATTTTGCTTCTCGAACGTTCTAAAGCGAGACGTTACGTTCGAAGCCTTGTTTTCATTCCGTTTTTGTGGTTTCTTCGTATCGTTCGATTCTGACAAACACCTCGTTGCCGATCGCCGATTGGCTCTCGGAATCGAACGATCGAAATTCCGTTTTTTTGCGGTACACGTATCGACCGGGACTATTGTCCGTAGGTCGAAAAGGAGGGCTTTTCGTCTGGACTTCGTCGCAAGCCTTCACCGGGAGCACACCGAAAGTCTAACGCTCATATAATTATAGTTAGACTGAAAATTCGCGTGTCCGATTATATCTTGCTGTCGCGTGCGATTACATAAGACGGTCCGGGAGTTGGTGTCGAAAGGAATAAATGCTTTTCCACAAACTAACCCCGCTCAAATCATTTACCTCCTGTCTTTCTGATCGGCGAAACAAATAAATTCTGTTAATGTGGACGTGTAAATCGAAGGCGCGGCTACATTAAATGGTCCTTCGAGCCGGATATTGGAAAAACAGATAGTGATTCGGTAATCAGTTCGCGGAGTGCGAGTGAGAACGCTGACACGCTAAGGTAACAGCACTTATAAAAACTGTCGCGTGAGACGGAGACGGTGCGCGATATCAAAACATCTATCCGCATTCCGCTGCCGCAAAATAATAACGCGAGTGCGTTGAAAGGACTCCCGGGAAAATAAAGTTCGCGCAATCAACTTTGCGTCATTTTGCACTATTAAAGTTGTGCTCTTAAGCACAACGTATCATTATTATTTGCGCCCTGCGTCATCCGCAGTGACGCGCAAATCTCGCGCTTCTTAGCGCTTTGCACAGCTTAAGTGCAATCTTTGTGTTCTTTAGCACCCCGCACCTCAGAGTGCGTCCTGCGTAATCCGCAGTTACACATAGTTGTCGCACGCTTTCGCGCGCTGCACAGCTTAAGTGCAATCTTTGTGCTCTTTAGCACTCCGCACCTCAGAGTGCGTCCTGCGTAATCCGCAGTTACACATAGTTGTCGCATGCCTTCGCGCGCTGCACAGTTAAGTGAAAATTATAGTGCGTCTTCGCACATCCGCGTGCGACGGACTGTCGTCACGCTTCAGCACTTCAACGACCAACGAGTGGTAAATTGTTGCTAAAAGGCTTCATCTTATCGGCCTACCATCATGACGGACTCGCTGCAGGGCCTCCTCATCGAGCAATCTATTACGATAAGCTCTATGAAGCGAGTATTCCCCAACTTTAAGAAGATGGGCAAGGCCAACGTCACGCAATACAAGGCGAAGAGTCGACTGGACACCTTGGAGACATTGTGGGAAAGGTGTCAACGTCTCAACGTCCAGCTTCAGCAGATAGCAACGGCCGACGAACAGCGTACCGTCAAATATTTCACCGAGGAGGAATTCTTTGCGGCCGAGGACGTCTACCACGAAGCGGCGGACTACCTCGCAGACGTGATAGGTAAATTCACCCGGTGCGACCCGAATGTGGCATCATCGGTAAGCGACGTTTCTTCTTGCGAATTGTCTGGTGCGGTTTCATTGCAATTACCACGAATCCCGTTGCCGAAATTTTCCGGTAATTTCGCGGAATGGGAAAACTTTCGCGGTATATTCGAATCGCTCGTCGCCTCGAAAGAATCGCTGTCGAATACGCAGAAATTACTTTATTTAAAAGCCAGTGTCACGGGCGAAGCCGCGGTATTCATTAATCATGTTAAGATTGCAGACACAAATTACGATGGTGCGTGGAAATTACTTATCGAAGAGTACGATAATCAAAACGCGATTATTCATGCCCATATTAATGCTTTCGCAGATTTGCCTATTATGAAAACGGAATCCGCTGTCGAACTCAAAGGTTTACGCGATACCGTTGCCGCGTCATTAGCCGCGTTAACCAATTTAGGCAGACCTGTTGAAAAATGGGATGACTTATTAGTCTATATTGTTTCGCAAAAATTTAGTCCACGCACACGTAATGAGTGGAACCTGCAATGCGGTAAATCAACCGCATCTCCGACGTATGAAGAGATTCTCGATTTTATGACGCTGCGAATTCGAGGTCTTACCGATCATTCTAAGTTAAATGCCGATACTTCGTCTCATAAATATAAAGGCTCTAATCGGGCCTCGGTGCATAACGTAGCCACCGAAAAATGTTTGAATTGTTCCGGCAATCATAATTTGATGTTATGTGACGAGTTTAAGCGTAAATCCGTCGAACAGAGAACTCAGTTTCTCAAATCGCATAAATGTTGCTTTAATTGTTTAAAAGTCGGCCATTTCCCGACCTTTTGCAAGAGTAAAAAACGTTGTAATTTGTGCCGACGAGCACATCATACGCTCTTGCATCGTGACTCGAATATACCGGTACAGAAGATTAGTGAAAATTCTGTTTCGGAAAACAAAACGCTTAACGCTCAACCGAGCGGCTCAGCCGCCCCTGACATAAAGAACGAGACCGCCGTCGCTTCCGTTCAAACGATTCATTCGCCGCTAAAAAATCCGCCGAACGTGTTACTAGCCACCGCATGGGAAATACTTCGTACCATCGAAGGACGTAATTTTAAAGTTCGTGCGTTGTTAGATCAAGGCTCGGCTGTTAGTTTTATCTTGGAATCGTTGTGTCAAACTATGCGCACGAAACGTTACCGCGCGAACCTCCACGTACAGTGTTTCGGCGAACGATACAGTGGCGTAGCGAAATCTCAGGTGTCTCTTACTCTCGAGTCTTGTAACGGGCGAGGTTCCTCAACTTTTTCTTTGACGGCTTTCATATATCAAAAAATTACGTCATACGCTGGCTCAAGAACTAAAACCGTAGATTATTGTCCGCATTTACGGAAGTTATCTCTCGCGGATCCGGATCCGTTTAGCAATCATCCGATCCATCTGCTCATCGGATCAGATTTATATGGATCGTTATTAAAGCAAAAGGTAAAACATGGGCCGACCGGAACTCCGACGGCCCAGTTTACTGCTTTAGGATGGATATTATCCGGTCCTACCGGAACTTCTAATTCAATCACCAGTTCCGCGACTTCATTGAATTGCGTAACGATTCCTTCGCTCGATTCTCTCCTTCAAAAATTTTGGGAGATCGAGGAAATTTCTTCCGAACTTCAGCTGTCGGAAGAAGATAAAGAATGTGAACAACATTTTATCGAAACACATCAGCGCGCCGAAGACGGCCGCTATGTAATACGGTTACCATTTAAAACCAACCCTCCGCTCGATATAGGATCCTCGCGCGAAACTGCCGCGCTTCTTTATTTAAAATTAGAACAACGCCTTCGAAAAAATCCAAATCTCGAGAAACCCTATCATTCTTTCTTAAATGAATATAAATCTATGGGTTATATGGAACCTGTCTCCGACGAAAATCCGACGCTTTTCCAAGCGGTATATATACCGCATCATCCGGTACTACGCGAGTCTAGCAGCACGACGAAACTTCGCGTAGTATTTAACGCGTCGTGCAAAACGAGTAACGGTTCTACATTAAATAATCATTTAATGACCGGGCCTAACTTACAACGCGATTTGTCCTCAATTATCCTTAGTTGGCGTCAGTTTCGTTATGTGTACACCGCCGATATCGAAAAGATGTTTCGACAGATCCGCGTTCATCGAGACGATGTCGATTTTTTACGGATTTTTTGGCGATCTAATATTAATTCTCCGATACAATCTTATCGATTGCTTACAGTTACATACGGTACTGCTCCAGCTCCGTATTTAGCTATGCGCGTTATTAATCAATTAGCGCTCGACGAAAGTCATTCTTTTCCAAAAGCTCAAGCAATAGTACAAGATTTTGTCGACGACGTTCTATTTGGCGCCGATGAAGTTCCGTCGCTAAAAGAAAGTCGCGATCAGCTTACGAAATTGATGGCGCGAGGCGGTTTTCATTTACGCAAATGGGCTGCCAATTCTATAGAATTATTAAAAGACATTCCCCCGGGAGAGCATGAACTCGCTATCGCTCGTACATTCGATAAGGATGATACGCTTAAAGTGCTCGGACTTGAGTGGATACCACGAGAAGATTCTTTTCGTTTTCAAATCGAGTCACCTTCGGTCAATATGAATACGAAACGTTTGATACTATCATTCATCGCGAAGTTCTTCGATCCACTGGGATGGGTTTCTCCGGTAATAATCACCGCGAAAATTATGATTCAAGAACTGTGGCTAAGAAAACTTGATTGGGATTCTCCTATCGAGGCGGACTTGTTAGAGTCCTGGAAAAAATATTGCGCGGAATTCATAAATATAAAAGAAATTCGCATTCCGCGATGGACTGGAATGCATCCGGAAAATCTGGCTATCGAGTTGCACGGGTTCGCCGACGCGTCTAATCGCGCATACGCTGCTGTCGTTTATTTAAGAATTCACCGATCGCTTAGCGAATTTTCAGTAGTCTTAATAACCGCAAAATCAAAGGTAGCGCCGATTAAAACGATTAGCGTGCCGCGTCTAGAATTGAATGCCATAGTCTTATTAACTCGATTGCTAGAATTCGTGCGAAGATCGTTAAATTTGCAGCATATTCCGATGTACGGATGGACAGATTCTTCTGTCGCGCTCGCATGGTTACGAGGCCAACCATCAAGATGGACTACTTATGTGGCGAATCGTGTATCGGAAGTACAAACCCGGCTGCCGTCGGTTAAATGGAATCACATTCCATTTAAAGAAAATCCAGCGGATTGTGCGTCGCGAGGTTTGTCACCAGCTGAATTCCGCGATTTCGAACTTTGGTAGGCTGGCCCTGCCTGATTGCGTTCCCCTTCTACCGCGTGACCGATACATGATAAATTAAAAGGTCAACTTGATGCCGATCGTCAGATAATCCAAACCGAAACGCGAAATACGATCGTTTGTCACGCTCAACATATTCTGGAGTGGAAAATACCGAACGAAATCTCTACGTGGAAGAAGTTAATTCGAGTCACGGCACGCGTGCAACGTTTTATTAATAATCTAAAATGTCGCGCGACCAATACGACCGCGAATACGACGTGCTTGTCCGCTGCCGAACTCAAAGAAGCTTCCTTGTTTTGGCTCCGTTACGTGCAACAACGTCATTTTCCATCCGAAATTCAAGCGTTAAACGATAATTGTTTACTGCCAAGATCCAGTTCTTTGTTATCGCTTCACCCCTTTCTCGGGAAAGATAAATTAATTCGCCTTGGCGGGCGGATTGACAATTCGTCACTCAGTTATGATGAACGGCATCCTATAATTTTACCGAAACATCGAATTTCGGATTTATTAATCGCTCAAGCTCATAAAGCTTCTCTTCATGGAGGCACTCAATTAATGTTAAGAACTTTACGCCAAAATTACTGGATAATTTCAGCGCGCACCAGTGTAAAATCCTTTATATGTAGTTGCGTAAAATGCGTACGCGAACGCGCGCGTACCTCGCAACAGCTGATGGGGAATCTCCCCCAGCCCCGCGTCACACCTTCGGCTCCGTTCTCGCACACAGGCGTCGATTACGCCGGGCCGATGAATATTATTCCGTCAGTCGGCCGCGGCCAACGATCCAAAAAATATTATGTTGTCGTTTTTATTTGTCTCTCGACAAAGGCCGTCCATTTAGAATACGTAGATGATTACGCTACTAACGGTTTTCTCTCCGCCTTTCGGAGATTTGCAAGCCGTCGCGGTCTTCCATCCGACATGTACAGTGATAACGGCACTAATTTTCAAGGCGCGAACCGCGAATTATACACTACCTTTCAGCGACTTGTCGCCGACCCTCAAATACAAGACGCTATTGCTAATGATAACGTAAAATGGCATTTTATACCTCCCTCCGCTCCACATTTCGGCGGACTTTGGGAAGCCGGTGTCAAAGGATTAAAGTTTCATTTGAAACGAACGATTGGTTCCCGAACATTATCGTAGATCGAGTTCGCTACGCTGCTGTGTCAAATCGAGGCTTGCCTAAATTCCCGCCCGATTTCCGCGTTACATGACGATCCGCGTTAACTCCGGGTCATTTTTTAATCGATCGTCCGTTAGTAAGCCCGCCTGAAGAATCTGTTTTAGATATCGATTCGAATCGGCTGTCTCGATGGCAGCAAGTGCGTGCGATTTTAGAGCAGATCTGGCGTTCTTGGTCTTCTGATTATTTGCATACATTGCAACAAAGGCGTAAATGGCGAGAAAACAAACCGGAACTCAAAATTAACGAGCTGGTATTGGTGAAAAATAATTTGGTACCTCCTTCGAAATGGGAACTTGCCCGAATATTAGACGTACATCCGGGATCGGATGGTCATGTCCGAGTAGTTACATTGCGTACTGCCAAAACCACTCTAAAGCGACCAATAACGCAGAACTGTCAGCTACCGATATCAAGTGACACTGGCTCTTAAATTAATTTGCGTTTTCTTTCTGCGTTAATCATTAGGTTCGACTTTAATTATCGTCATGCTCTGCGTATGTACATATATCTATTATAAGAACGCCTATGTAAATAACTCTATGCTAAGATTTACTGATTATGTTCACACATTTATTTCGATTGAATCACCAACGATCTTTATCTGTACTCTTCTCCTATTATTGTATGTTTAAAATTTTGCTGTAGAACTCTTCGGATCGTCTGATCGAGAATTATCATTAAGTTGCCGTGTATCGATTATGTTGGTAGGATTTAACCAGTTATTTCGTAACCTACCCGGTATACGAGGCGAGCGGGATGTTCGAGAAAGTAAGAGTTTTATAAATTATATTATTAATTTTGCTTCTCGAACGTTCTAAAGCGAGACATTACGTTCGAAGCCTTGTTTTCATTCCGTTTTTGTGGTTTCTTCGTATCGTTCGATTCTGACAAACACCTCGTTGCCGATCGCCGATTGGCTCTCGGAATCGAACGATCGAAATTCCGTTTTTTTTTTGCGGTACACGTATCGACCGGGACTATTGTCCGTGGATCGAAAAGGAGGGCTTTTCGTCTGGACTTCGTCGCAAACCTTCACCGGGAGCACACCGAAAGTCTAACGCTCATATAATTATAGTTAGACTGAAAATTCGCGTGTCCGATTATATCTTGCTGTCGCGTGCGATTACATAAGACGTTCCGGGAGTTGGTGTCGAAAGGAATAAACGCTTTTCCACAAACTAACCCCGCTCAAATCATTTACGTCCTGTCTCTCTGATCGGCGAAACAAATAAATTCTGTTAATGTGGACGTGTAAATCGAAGGCGCGGCTACAATTTAGATTTATTTATTAACGTTTTATTACGTTTACTTTTTTTTATTATTAAATTTATAAATATTATGTTAGTGATTATTATTATTAATTTAATAATATTTCAGTAATTTATTAAAAGGTAAAAAAAAATACGCCAAGTATATAAAAAAATCCCAACATGTACGCAAAAATAGTTTAATATCTATCCCTACAAAATAACTTTTAAAAAAGTTTTTCTTTGAAAAATAATTTTCATACAAAATAAAAAAATAAAAAAAGATTTTCCTCTAAAAAATAACTCTAAAAAAATAAAAACCTTTAAAAAATCAAAACTAAATGAAATCAATAGTTAACTAGCCAAGTATTTAGAAGCAATTCAGTTTATAAAGATTTGTGATTTGAAATAGTATTTGTCATAAAATCAATCTTGTATTTATAGAAATGTTATAGACAGATTCACAGATTCACGGGTTTCTATGAAATTAAAACACATTTTATTTTTATTAACAGAAATCTGATTTTCAAGATAAGTTCAACAATTTTGAATATTATATATCACAAATTACACTATTATAGAGCTTATTAAGGGTATTATATGCTATAATAAACAAATCATATTGTTGATGTTAAGTGCGATTAAAATTCCTTTCATTTGCAAAGTATATCTTACAGGATGTATAATTCGAAAGAAAATTTTTCATAAACTCAAAGTCGCATAAAACAAACTTACACCAAAGTAAAGTATAAAAACTTGGCGTTCCCCGGGTCGCATTAAGACGTGTATATATTATAAATATATAAAATTATTTTAATTTCTAACAATATATATGCAATACTTTTCATATAACATGAAATATTGTATGAACGATACAAATCTGGGACCATATATTTTAATACGACCCGGGCACGCCAAGTTTCTATACTTTACTTTGGTGTAAGTTTGTTTTATGCGACTTTGAGTTTATGAAAAATTTTCTTTCGAATTATACATCCTGTAAGATATACTTTGCAAATGAAAGGAATTTTAATCGCACTTAACATCAACAATATGATTTGTTTATTATAGCATATAATACCCTTAATAAGCTCTATAATAGTGTAATTTGTGATATATAATATTCAAAATTGTTGAACTTATCTTGAAAATCAGATTTCTGTTAATAAAAATAAAATGTGTTTTAATTTCATAGAAACCCGTGAATCTGTGAATCTGTCTATAACATTTCTATAAATACAAGATTGATTTTATGACAAATACTATTTCAAATCACAAATCTTTATAAACTGAATTGCTTCTAAATACTTGGCTAGTTAACTATTGATTTCATTTAGTTTTGATTTTTGATTTTTTAAAGGTTTTTATTTTTTTAGAGTTATTTTTTAGAGGAAAATCTTTTTTTATTTTTTTATTTTGTATGAAAATTATTTTTCAAAGAAAAACTTTTTTAAAAGTTATTTTGTAGGGATAGATATTAAACTATTTTTGCGTACATGTTGGGATTTTTTTATATACTTGGCGTATTTTTTTTTTTACCTTTGTGAGGTTTTTTTTAGGTGATCTCATTGCTTTTTGTAAAAATTTATATTTTTTCTGCAAAAAATGTACAAGGAATAACTTTTTTAAAAGTTATTTTGTAGGGATAGATATTAAACTATTTTTGCGTACATGTTGGGATTTTTTTATATACTTGGCGTATTTTTTTTTACCTTTGTGAGGTTTTTTTTAGGTGTTATTCTTAAAGTGGATCAAACTGCAAGAAAATGTTATTTGCTTTGTCAGTATATATGCATAATATATATACTTTGATTTTCTTGGCATACGTATAATCAATATTATAGTAGCATGTTGTACAATGCAAGATATTTATAAATTTTCCTTTTTTTTATAAAATAATGTAATATTAGTTATACGTATGCCAAGAAAATCAAAGTATACATATTATATATGT
Organism: Formica selysi; assembly: GCA_009859135.1. NCBI lineage: Eukaryota > Metazoa > Arthropoda > Insecta > Hymenoptera > Formicidae > Formica > Formica selysi. The sequence goes on from CM020828.1 coordinate 5,274,641, forward strand.
ATACCAATAAAGCAAATAACATTTTGTTGCAGTAAGATCCATATTTTCATACATAATATTTACTTATTATTTTTAAAGAATGTTATTTGCTTTGTCAGTATACATGCATAATATGTATACTTTGATTTTCTTGGCATACGTATAACCAATATTATAGTAACATGTTGTACAATGCGAAATATTTATAATGCCAAAAAAGATAAATGAAGTACCATAGAAGATACCAAAAAAGACAAAGTATTTTTTATTTTAAGTATTTTCTTTTGTTTTTTTTTTTTTTAATATTATCTCACGATAATAGATTTTATTTATATAGAATTGGCATTCGTTTTATTTTTAATAATATAATATAGTTTTTATCTAATAATAATAAAGTTCAATAATTATAAGTAAATCACAATAATAAAGTTTTATTTATGTAGAATATCTTACAATAATAAAGTTTTATTGTATAATTGGCATTCATTAATTTTATTTTTAGTATATAATGTTCAACAATAATATATATGTGCTTACATTATATTATCTTACAATAATACAGTAGTTTTATTTATGTAGAATTGGCACTTAATTTTATTGAATCCTATACTTAGTATATAATGTTCAACAATAATATATATGTGCTTACATTATATTATCTTACAATAATACAGTAGTTTTATTTATGTAGAATTGGCACTTAATTTTATTGAATCCTATATAGGCAATAAAATCTTGTCTTTTATTTTTTTTATATATTTAGCGATTAAAATTTGTTCCAATAAGATCCACTTTGAGAATAATAAATACTACGTATGTATACTTTGGCTTTCTTTGCATACATATAACTATTATTATAATAACATGTTTTGATATTGCGATATATATTCATAAGTTTTTTGTTTTATAAAATAACGTATCAGTTATATATATGCAAAGAAAGTCAAAATATATATACTATGTATAATGACAAACGGATTACTAAATTAAAGCGATTAAAATTTTGTTCCAATAAGATCCACTTTGAGAATAATAAATACTATGTATATATATACTTTGGCTTTCTTCGCATATGTATAACTAATATTGTAATAGCATGTTGCGCAAGATTCACTTTGAGAATAATAAATACTACATATGTATACTTTGGCTTTCTCTGCATACATATAACTAATACTATAATAACATGTTGTGATATTGCGAGATATATATTTATAAGTTTTTTTTTAATAAAATAACGTATCAGTTATATGTATGCAAAGAAAGTCAAAATATATATACTATGTATGTATACTGACAAACGGATTAATAAGTTAAAATGATTAAAATTTTGTTGCAATAAGATCCACCTTGAGAATATTAAATACTACATATGTATACTTTGGCTTTCTTTGCATACATATAACTAATACTATAATAACATGTTGTGGTATTGCGAGATATATATCCATAAGTTTTTTTTTATAAAATAACGTATCAGTTATATGTATGCAAAAAAAGTCAAAGTATATATACTATGTATACTGACAAACGGATTAATAAATTAAAGCGATTAGAATTTTGTTCCAATAAGATCCACTTTGAGAATAATAAATACTATGTATGTATACTTTGGCGTAATATATATACTTTGGCTTTCTTTGCATACGTATAATATTATAATAGCATGTTGTGCAATATATATGTATAAAAGTTATAATTGTTCTTTTTATTTTACACAAACATATAATTAAATAGCTTTTTTCAAGTCACACTTAATTCGTCTTTCTGTCTTTCAATATGTATGCAAAGAAAGCCAAAATATACATATACTACGTATATATACTGACAAACGGATTAATAAATTAAAGCGATTAAATTTTGTTGCAATAAGATTCACTTTGAGAATAATAAATACTACGTATGTATACTTTGGCTTTCTTCACATATGTATAACTAATATTGTAATAGCATGTTGTGCAATGTGATATATAATTATCATAGGTTTTTCTTTTTCTTAAATAATGTAATATAGTTACACGTATAAACAAAGCCAAAGTATTCATACTATGTATGTATACTGATGAACAAATTAATAAATTGAAACGATCAAAATTTTGTTGCAGTAAGATCCACTTTGAGAATAATAAATAAATACTACGTATGAATACTTTGGCTTTCTTTGCATACATGTAATATTATAATAGCATGTTGCAATGCGAATATATGTTCATAAGTTTTATGAACATTATCAGAGAGAAATCACTGACATTATTATATATTTGATTATATAGTTGTGAAGTAAAACTTGTAAATTCCTACGATTTTATCAAAAATGTAATAATGTCAGTGATTTCTCTCTGATAATGTTCATAAAACTTATGAATATATATCTCGCATTGCAATATGCTATTATAATATTACACGTGATTCAACACATTGAATTCAACTTCCAGTTCAATCACTTAACATAAGAGCAAGGATTCCCCTTACCCCATTATAAATAGTAAATATTTCTTTTACTTCGACAGTTAATCGTTTTTATGTCGATCCGAAGTTAAGTGCTTTATGGTCACTTCCCTCTATCTGTGTGCAATGAAAAGAACAGAATTTTAATATTTAATTTAATTTACATATCTGGTTTTATGTGCTACTGAATGTTTTATATGTGCTACTATATTGTACTTACTGTCTGTTACTGCCAAATCTCTATAACCCAATATGTTACGCTGTTTAGCAAAGTTCTTCAGCTGGGATTGCATACGGTCTTATACCGTAGCTGAAGAAATCCCAGCTAAAAGTATACCGGCCTTCTTGAAAGGATTGATTGATTTCTTTTGCTTTATCCTGCAAATAAGCGCTATAATTTAGACAATATCCAGATATAATCAAGAAATAATATACTTATAAAACAATAAATAAACATATATAAGCAGCATATATAAGCAGATATATATACAAAATTTCAATCTACTTACTCGATAGGACCAAATATATTTTCTGCAGCAGATTCAAATATAACATTAACCTTATAATGTTATTATATCTTGACGTCGCGAACATTAACCTTATAACGTTACTATATCTTGACGTCGCGATGCTACCGCGTACCGCTTGATACGTATCATATACATATGCACGCACATACATATTGTCTCTCAAGGCGTATTTGCACACGCAAGCGAATAATCGTACATGAGCGCTGCAAACGCACCTTGAGGGACAAAATCGCTTTGCGTGTGTGCGTGCGAGCATACGTACGTGAAAGTCTGAAACTGAACCTGATTATTATGATAATGATGGAAAACGAAAAATGTCACATTTCTGGTATACGATTATCATTCCTCAGGATTGACTGCACCAATCTTATTCAAACTGGTCGCAATCGAAAGCTTGCATCCACATTGTATCAGAAAAGTGCCGTTACATTTTTGATTAACGGCTTGGTTCCTGAGGAATTTTAATCGAAAGTTTATTAGAAGCAAAACTCCAGATAAGCTACTTGTAGCGTCGCGGCCCCTGTACATAGGCAACATAGGCAAACCGTTGACAAGTCGAAACGTTTTTTTATATACTTGGCGTCGCGACGCTACCGCGTCGCTTGATATATTTTTCTATTTTAATATAATTATCTACAACCCATTGTTGAGATAATCACCTTTCCATAATAAAAATATTAAAGTTATCATGTATAACCATTCAATATTTTATGTATGCTGTTTTATTTATTCATTTATTACTGTTTTGCTTCCTCATAGAGGAAGCTTTTCCGTGACAAAATTTTTTGTCGAGTTTTCTATGCCAATGTGTTTAAAATGTTCCAAAACGTCGAAAAATCATATTCCTAAAAAATGTCTGTATGTATGTATGTATGTGTGAATGTGTGTGTATGTGTATGTACGCAATATATTGTACAACCTCTACTTTCGCAATTTTTGATATATCGGGTTAAATTTTTTTTACATGGATAAAGTATCATTCAAGGATAGTTGGTATTGAATTTGGTGAGAATCGATGAAAAGGTTCATTTTTTATAAAATTTTTAATTTTTTGGGAAATGTCTGTATACATTGTAACTTTCGCAAATTTTGAGATATCATGTTAAATTTTTTTACATGGATAAAGTATTATTAAAGGATGGTTGCTACTGAATTTGGTGAGTATCGGTGAAAGGGTTTATTTTTTATAAAATTTTGAATTTTTTGAGAAATGTCTGTACACGCTGTAATTTTCGGAAAATTTGAAATATCGGATTAAATTTTTTTACATGAATAGAGTATTATTAAAGGATGGTTGGTACTGAATTTGGTGAGTATCGGTGAAAAGGTTCATTTTTTACAAAATTTTGAATTTTTTGAGAAATGTCTGTACACGCTGTAACTTTCAGAAAATTTGAGATATCGGATTAAATTTTTTTACATGAATAGAGTATTATTAAAGGATGTTTGATATTGAATTTAGTGAGGATCGGTGAAAGAAATCATTTTAATTTTTATTTCGCTCACAAAGCTTCCTCTATGAGGAAGCAAAAATTGAAAAATCCGCATGCTTAAAGGAGCTTAAGAGGATGCCGGAGCGACGGGCGAACTCCGACGGGTTAGCGCCCTCATCTAAACGTAACTAAAAGTGTCGGTATATTACCAACGCTTTATAGTTACAGTACCGATATCATTATGTAGAGTAATTGTCAAGGATATGTGCATACTTTGGAAAAAGCAATAAAATACAAGCTTTTCGCATTGTGTTAAATATGTAGAGACAGAAAATATGTTGGATTTCTACTCTATTTCTGTTCTATCGTCTCGTAGAAGCAATGACTTTACACAGATATCTGTTTGTGTCGCGTACATATTTTGAATACAAATCTATAATATTGCTCATATTATCTCTTTTGATTTTATCATAATGTAGATATATACATATATACATCATATAGATGTAACATATATATATATATATATATATATATATATATATATATATAGATGTAACATATATATATATATATATATATTGTTCGAGAGCGAGGCGAAATTGGAAAGGTGTGCGAGGATCTTTTGGTTTGCGGAAAATAAATTTCGCGAGTATAAGTCACGGTTTTTTTAATTATAACAAAATAATTAACACAATCACAAATTATACAAAAGTTCCAAATAAAAGCTCGGTCGGTTACAGGCGGTTCACAAAAAGAATAGCGGTTGTCGTAAGCGGTTTCACAAAAGGAATAGCGGTTGTCGTAAGCGGTTAACAAAGCGTGTCGAAATGCGGTGTAACTATATGCGGTAACTAAACGCGTAAGCGAGTGTCTAAAAGCGGTGTAACTATATGCGGTAACTAAACGCGTAAGCGAATGTCTCAGGCGCTCCTCACGAGCGGGCCCTTTTATAGCGGTTCTTTAATCTCTCGCTGCCAATGAATTTGAACCTCCGAGTTCGGTTCGAAGATTCAACGCGGCGCCAAACTTTATTGGCCGCCCCTTGAAATATCGGCGCGAGATGAGATTCGGAGCGAGTGATAGGCCGGTGGCCCGTACGTCACGGGCTACGTCACGGCCTCGCGCGTGCCGGCAGCCGTTTATCGCGCGGTTAACCGACAAAGTTGTTTGCGTGTTTTCGTGTAGAACTTATTTGTCACATGGGCTTCAAAAGTCAAAAAACACCAAAAAACCTTAAATAATAATAGCGATAAGAACATTGTTTTTCGACTTTGATCGCGATGGAATAATAATGCGAAGCCCATGTGACAAAGAAGAAATTAATTTAAATGTAATTTAATGCAATCTCAAACATATATATATATATATATATATATATATATATATATGTTACATCTATGTTATATGATATATATATACAGGGTGCGGCATTTATAGTGACGCGGGCATATTTTTCAGAAACGAAGTGAGATATCAAAAATGTTTCAGACAAAAGTTGCATGGTTTCGAGGGGGCCACATGATAAAAATATGGATTTGACCTTAAGTGGTCTTTTCAAGGTGAGGTCAATGTGGTCGATGTTTTCTTAAATGGAACTCCCCATTTTTTATTACATATTCTTGTAGCTTACCTCGAGAGCTTTCCAAAACACTATAATAAAGTATTTTTTCATTAAGTACTTTTTGAGTTATTTTATATTTTAATCTGACATATTTTGATATAAAAAATAAAATATCTTGTAAAATATTTAGTTTTCGATAATTTTACCGTAATACTTTTATGTACAGAATAATGAGACAAATCAATTAGTAAAAAAAAATAATTGTTTTTAAGAAAAAGTATGTAATTATTTATAATGTATTGTTTTAAACAATTATTTGTTATTTTCTTTACACTAATTGATTTGTCTCATTATTCTGTACATAAAAGTATTCCGGTAAGATTATCAAAAACTAAATATTTTACGAGATATTTTATTTTTTATATCAAAATATGTCAGATTAAAATATAAAATAACTCAAAAAGTACTTAATGAAAAAATACTTTATTATAGTGTTTTGAAAAGCTCTCGAGATAAGCTACAAGAATATGCAATAAAAAGTAGGCAATTCCATTTAAAAAATTCAATTTGACCTTGATCTGACCTTGGCAACGCCATCCAAGGTCAAACAGCTATTACCGTTGATTGTGTCTTTTTAAGCCTTACAACTTTTGTCTGAAATATTTTTCTCTAAAATGCAATGTTTACGAGATATTTCAGTGTATCCAGACTTTCGACACACCCTGTATATGATACATATACCCAGCAAACATCGAATATATCTCTATATAACATAGATGTAACATGTGCACTTATTATGTACATGTTATATGTGTATAACAATCATATCTTGGTTTGCTGGGTTACAATTTATGCAGTACAGTTCGAGAAAATTGAACTAAAATATATTATATATGGATGTAAATATATTATACATATAATTTTGAATACGATGATAAATCTTTATCATCGACAGTATATCGGTATAATCGATATGATTGAGGACTAATGAGTAATATATAAACTTCTTCACTATAAATGTGAATGTTTATATATTCTTATGACATAAGTATGCACATATTAAAATTTACATTAATATAAATATTAATATAAATATTTATAAATGCAAACACATAAATTCTCTGTCCGCAAAACATTGCAACAAAATTTTATGATTGTTACAATATTTTGGATATTTATAATATAGAAAGGGCTTCTCCATCGCCCATTTTCGTGAGAACGCAACCAAAATATTTTATTTATTATTTTCATATCTGCGATTATAATTTGCAAGCGAGATTGAGGCATCTTTTTTCTGGCCAATATTGTTACGAGTATCAGGATAGATTTTTTTTAATCATAATTTCTTATCATTTTAAAAAAGGCAGCAGTTTATTGTTTGCTATAATATTACAAGACCGTTTCCTCATACGCTTTACATCCTTGGAGTATTTTTTCTCATAAGGATTGCCTCCTAATAACGAAGATGTATATATTTTTTCTCTTTAGCTACCAACTTGTATATACACAGCCTGATAGACTATTATATACGCGAAATTTGGTGCCATCAAAAAAAGAAAAAATACATCGCCAGTAATCACAATAGTAATTCTTCCCAATAATTTGTAAACTTTTATTACTATATATGATTGGTTGCAATCATATGAAGGAATACCAGATATTGCACACTTAGTCTTTCAAAAACGGAAGTTTCTTTAAATTTCTTCTGGAATAACTGTTTTTTAATAACCAGAATATTCATGCACAAACCGCATATGATATGAAATATTTTTTAAAGCAACCAGCACACGAATAAAAATCGCCTCTGGGATACAATATTTTTTTAATAACCAGAGCGCACATGCAAACCGCTTCTGGAATAAAATATTTTTTAAACCAACCAGCACACGAATAAAAATCGCCTCTGGGACATAATGTTATTTTTTTAATAACCAGAGCACACATTCAAATCGCATCTAGTGTGAAATATTTCTTAAAACAACCAGCTCACGATTAAAAATCGCCTCTGGAATACAATGTTATTTTTTTAATAACCAGAGCGCACATGCAAAACGTTTTTGGTAGGAAATATTTATTTCGACAACCAGTTCACGAATTGATCGCTTCTGGGATACATTCTTCAACCAAAGCGTACATGCAAAACGTTTTTGGTGGGAAATATTTCGTTCGACAACCAGTTCACGAATTGATCGCTTCTGGGATACATTCTTCAACCAAAGCGTACATGCAAAACGTTTTTGGTGGGAAATATTTCGTTCGACAACCAGTTCACGAATTGATCGCTTCTGGGATACATTCTTCAACCAAAGCGTACATGCAAAACGTTTTTGGTGGGAAATATTTCATTCGACAACCAGTTCACGAATTGATCGCTTCTGGGATACATTCTTCAACCAAAGCGTACATGCAAAGCGTTTTTGGTGGGAAATATTTCTTTCAACAACCAGCTCACGAATTGATCGCCTCTGGCTAACTAACTACTGTGACACAACTACTATTGCAAAATAAATATAATCAATTTTCAGTGAAATATACAAATAAGCAAGAGATTAATGATATTTTAATAAATTTAAAGTTACTATTACATATACACAAACATATACACACAGATAATATATAACACACATATAGTATGCTCGGATAAGAAAGAGATGGACAGAGAAGAATGGGCAAAGAGAGAAAGAAGATATGAGTGTAACTGAGCAAGTGTGTACAAGTGCCAAAAGTAAGAAAAAAAAGGAAATAGTTATATCTTTCTCCATAGCAACACTTTATGCTCACTAATGTTTAGTGACTGATGTGAATTATCAATCGATATATCGTTTTACAGCCATTCCCTCGCTTACTCATTCCTATTCTCTCTCTCTCTCTCTCTCTTCCTCTTTCTTTTTTTGCCCATATCTGTCCATTTATTTATAACAAAAATACTATATGAGTATTAAATACTATGTGCATCATATATAATGTGTATGTTTATGTGTATAGAGTAGTCATTCTAAATTCTATTTGAAGATCAATTTTATGTTATAATTTTTTATACAAAAGTCTTTATGTTGTTTTCTATTTAGGAATTGTTTTAAAGATATAATCTAAAAAAAACAAAATTTGGAATATTATATTTTTATATAATATTACATTATCATATTTATATTTTTGTGTAGACTGCACGGAAATAAAATTAAATAATATCTAGCAACATATTAGTATATAGTATACATTAGAACAATTCCTTCTAAAGTTATGGTATATAAATATACTAATCTTTTGACCCTTATTCTTTTTAAAGAAAGTCTGCTGGCAAAGAGGGGCAAGCATCTCTCGAAAATTTTCGAATATTTTTGTCCCATTATGTGGACACACTATTAAAACCACACTACAAAAACACAACACCCGTTTTTTAAATTCAACGCGTTATAACGCGTTATAACAGTTGAGCGTACTTTTGCGGTAATCTCTTGTTACGCGTATGTACACAACACGCGCGACTGAGATTGAGTATTTGCCGCGCACTGATATGATCGCGTGTGCCTGCCTGCATGTGTGTGTGCATGGTACAGTCGACTTATTCCCCGATACATACATATATACTTACATACATACATGCTACAAATATCGCGTAATAATAAAAACAAATGCGCATCTTTATAAACAAATATTCTCTAACCAAATAAAAAAATTATTTTCATATTGATTAAAATTAATTCGATACATAAAACCATTATTTATAAATATTTTACGACAAAAATTAAATTTCTAAATTTTTGATTTGGAAAAAGTTTATTTTCTATAAATATAGGCAAGCTTATATAAATATGCAAATGTTTGGTAACATAAGAGGATAAAATATATCAAATTTTCTTTTCCCATTTATGAATTACTAAATATAACTATAAATAATAATAAATTGTCAAAGATTATATGTATATATACAGGGTGAGTCATTTAATCAACGCACGCAAATATCTCGTAAAGTAAGCAAGATGGAAAAAAATGTTTTATACAAAAGTTGTAGGGTTCCGAGGGTGACACATGATGAAAATATGGACTTGACCTTGAGTGATCTTTTCAAGGCCAAGTCAATGTGATCGATATTTTCTTAAATGGAACCCCCCATTTTTATTGCATATTCTTGTAGCTTATCTCGAAAGCTTTTCAAAACACTATAATAAAGTATTTTTTCATTAAGTACTTTTTGAGTTATTTTATATTTTATTCTGACATATTTTGATATAAAAAATAAAATATCTCGTAAAATATTCAGTTTTTGATAATTTAACCGTAATACTTTTATGTACAGAATAATGAGACAAATCAATTAGTGTAAAGAAAAAAACAAATAATTGTTTAGAAAAATACATAGTAAATAATTACATACTTTTTTTAAAAACAATTTTTTTTTATTAATTAATAATTAAATAAATATCGCAAGAATCTCATTAATCCATTATAATTTTATTCATACTAATAACATCCAAAATGTAAGTTTCAGTTTTTATTTTATAAAATGTTTATATTTTGTACATAAGGAAAGATCCCCGATGCTGAAGAATCGACAAAAGCGAGAGCAAGAAAGAATGAAGGAGCAAGCGAGATGACAAACATCAAAGAGTTCCGAAGTCTCGCTCGCCAGGCTCCCTTTATCTGTAATCTTTGACATATATATGTCATTTTATTATAAAAAAATAAAATCTCTGTATTTCGCATTTTATATATCTGAAAATAATTGTAATGGATTAATTACATTTTTGCGATTAAAATGACACTAAATATGACATAAATCGGATTATTTTTAATGAAATAACCCATACAGCACAGAAACTTGCAGTTACATTGCAGGGATGTTGCAATATTGCAGATTGCGCGGTAATAGCTCTGCAACATTGTAGGTATTAGGCATTGTAATATATAATACATATTTCGACGTAAGATAGTAGCAAGATTGTAAAAATTTTTCAGTATTATTGCAGAGACGTTGCAAAATACTGCGCGTAATTATTTATTATAGTCGCGTTCAGAGACGCAACAGTCATTAACTTCTGAGAAATGAACTTATTTGTCAGATGTGGAAATATACATCACATATGATTGTTATTTATTTTAGTAATTTCGGTATCGCAGTGTTTGCATGCATTCGCTGCCACTGTCGCGCATGCGCGGGAAAGAAGTCCCGCGTCCCGCTTGATTGTGCTGAGTTGCTGAGTGTACTGGGTTATTTGCACTGAAATATATTTTTTCGTTAATCCCATTAAGCGTTTATGTTGTAATTTTAATTACAATAAGGCAAAAGTGCAATAAGTGCAAACATTTATTGTGATTGGAAGCAAAGATAAAATAGGTAAGTAAAATTAATTATAATTATTCTTTAATTAAGCTCAACTACTTTGAGGTTATATTGCATCTTACATTCTGGGAGTTGATCATGAATCTTTTCTTCTACCTCTTTTCCTTCCTGACCTCGTGAAAAGTGAAAAGTTTCATTGACAAATTCAATATTCGTCAATAAAACTTTACACTTTCTCCAGCACTTAAAGTTAACCAACATTATTTATTGACCAATGTTCAAGATTGAAACGTTTAATTTAATCGATAAATTTAAACTGTAAATTCAATCGACAAATCTGAACGGTAAGAGCCGCAATCAAAACACGAGCGAGAATAAACATCGTCGCGATCAGCCGATCGGCGCGTGATCGCGTGATCATAACAAAGAAAAAGTGTGACAAACACCTAGATTCTCGAACGTTCGGTGCCGAAAATATCCTATTATGGAAATCGGTCGACCGCGACTCTTTTCCGTCGTTATTCAGTCTGCCGCTGACGACGATTCGAGCTGGTCGATAGCAATCGATCATCATTTCTCGTATCATAATTTCTCGTATGATATTATCTCGTGATATATTCTCGCTCGTGTCGTGTCGCGGTACTCATAGACCATTCGCGCTGCTGTTGTTAATTTCGCTCGTGTCCTATGCGCTCTCGTCATTCTCGTTGTAAATTCTCAACCGACATTCTAGCATACGATCGAGCATCGAACTCAGTGCGAAAGACGCCTCATTGTTTGTATTACTACACGCTCCATACTTATTGAGTTTGTGATTGTTAATTGTTTGGAGTCCGAGAGTCGACGCGCGTTAACCGTTCCGCGAATGTCCTCTGCCTCGCGCCAAGCAACATCCGGCGTCCGCGTGCAAGATATCCGTTCTCGCGAGAGCCTCTAGCAAGAAGCTCTACAAGATTTCCGATACGCGTCGAAGGCAGTCATTAACAGGACATTTTGAAGATTTCCGTCGGAGTCGCGGAATACGTGCCGTCGCTCGCTCCTATTATTCAAAATTAAACGAGTATTGAAAACAATTTGCCATCGAGTATTTACTGAAAATCTCCTTATCCTCCAGCGGATGTACGGATTCGGGTTACACACCGCTTCTCGCTCATCTCTGAGCGTTTCTCTCAGTTTCGGGCGATCTCGTCGAGGTCGACTCCCGAACAACCAATCATCACAATGATAAATTTTCATATTCAGTATTTTTGTTACTGTGTGGACTTTATAATAGTCCACATTTTAATTGTTTAATTATTAAGTGTAGTGTTGGATAAGAAATATTTTTATACTGCTATATATTTAAAAAAATTGATGAGGAGCATTCTATTCAACAATTTTACTGGATATTTCATTAATTTTTATTACGATGCTAAGATTTCTGTACAATTTTTCTATAATCAGTACTATTTCCATTAGTGAAATTGCGAAATAGTTTTGTATATTATTAACACTTTTATTTTAATTCTAATTTATTTCCTTTTACAGACTGCCTTATAATACTATTGATTTGTGGCGCATCATTTGGTAAGTCTGTGAATCATCTCTACATATTGTATGTGATTTGGATTCTATATAATTCCTATTTCTTCCCTTTTTGTGTTCAAATTTGATATGGAATATGGATTAAACTTGAGACCGTCAAAGTTTTTCATATTCATATCAACTCTTATCCCTATTAAGCTATAATCATTTAGATATTTATATATTTGGTTAATGTCTCGTATTGTGTAATTCTTTTTCAGTTCAAAAGCCATAATAAAATATTGTAGTTATTGTAAGTAAATATGAGTAACGTACGAAAAAAAAAATTACTATTGAAACGTCACATTAGACGAATTATTGCTGATCAAACAAATATTGACATCGCAAGATGTTCTAAACAATCTTCAAAAGAAGTACACATTATTCACACTTGTATTGAAGATTCTTGTGATTCAGATGTACCTGAAATTGTTAATAAGAAAAATCACATATTTGATATAAATAGTACTATTGTTGATATAGATAATGAGATTTTGTTTTCAAATAATGAATGTGCAAAACTGTTTAATAAAGACCCGAGGAATGTCTGGTTTCGGGGGTGTCGGGCCGAACAGTCAATGATACACACACACAAAAAAATATGAGCCGCACTTCACAATTATTCTGGCGATGAGATCTCGCTTTATTCTAGTAATTACACTAAATCTTAATTCTAGGATCTTTAGCAATAGTTTTATAGTTTGTAATTGAGAACGACTGCGAAATCCGCCGAGGAATTAGAGAGAGGTTGCAAGAGAATATTACTTCGATTTACAACGTACCGCGTGCTTCGCAAGATAACTGCGTACAAGTCCCCGGTGTCCCGAGAAGGGATAGCGCACAACTCACGCGTGTATGATTCTTTAATTTGATGCTGTTAATTTCCGGGAGATGATAATGACCGTTTGAGACAACCGAATTAGAGTTCACTTGAGCAGAGCCATGAGAATCTAAACCGAATATTCAGAGAGCGAAAACTGTTCTAAAGGCAACGTGCGTCACGATAGACCGGTACTCACGGAATGATCGAGGATTTCCGGAAGGGTCGATATCGACGCAGGAGCGCGGATAAGGTCCTGAGAGCGTGCTTATGATTGGGTGATAACATTGCGCGAGACTAGTTAGATTGATAGGACCGGCTGCGGGATTGGGTCACGGCCGCGTACAAGAGGAAAGAGGAAGAGAGAGAGAATGCTAGAGAGAAGGACTAGAGTAAGTGAGATGCCGGTGCAAAGATTGAGTAAAGGGAGCGATATTTCCTGAACTAAAACATTATGAACAATGTGAGACTAGTGTACAAAGGGGTGATGATCGTAATTTAAACAATGTTACTATTGATAATATTGAGAGAAATAATAAAAAAGAGTTTCAAAATGCTATAGCTACATGGGCTGTATCATACAAAGTCCCTCATAATGCATGTAACGCATTATTAAAAATATTGCAGAAGTACACACCTTATAACTATCCATCACAAATGCGAACATTGTTACAGACTCCACGACAAACAGATCTCAGCAAAGTATGTGAAGGAGAATATTTTCATTGGTCTTTAGATAATATTATTCAAAAAATGTTATTAAAATGTGATGAAAATGAGTCAATTGATTTACTCATAAATATTGATGGTCTTCCATTAGGAAAATCGTCTAATGCTTCATTATGGCTAATTTTATGCTCAAATACGAAGAAAATGCGGTATATCTTATTGGAGCTTATTTTGGGTATAAAAAACTTCGAGATCCTAATGTTTTTCTGCAAAGCTTAGTAAATGATTTCACTCGTTTAATAAACCAAGGTTTTCGCAAAAATAGTAAAATAATAAAAATAACACTGTTTGGTTTAATATGTGATGCACCGGCAAAAGCGTTCGCTTTGTGCATAAAAGGCCACACTGGGTTTTATAGTTGTACAAAATGTACAATTAAAGGAAAATATATACATAATAGAACTTGTTTCCCAAATACAACGTTTCCGTGCCATTTAAGGACAAATGAATTACTCGCTGTTAATGCCTACAAAAATTTTCAAACGGGATATTCTATTTTAAATAACATTCCAAGATTTTTACCTATATCACATACTCCATTAGATTATATGCACCTTTTGTGTTTGGGAGTTGTAAAAAAGATGATACTTCTTTGGATAAAAGGATCATTTTCTGTACGTATAACTTCAAGATCAATCAACAAGATATCACATTTATTAATTTTACTTCGAAATTCTATGCCAAACGACTTCGTAAGAAGACCTAGATCTTTGAGAGATGTAAAACTGTGGAAAGCTGTGGAATTTAGAAACTTTCTTTTATATACAGGACCGGTTGTATTGAGACACATATTAAGAAAAAACATATATAATCATTTTATTACTCTACATGTAGCTGTAACGATACTTGCAAGTCCAAGTATGTGCCGAGATAGATTTATAAATTATGCAGAAGCTTTGCTCAATCATTTTGTGATTTCTTTTGAAAAATTATATGGTCAAGAATATGTCTCACATAATGTTCATAATCTTTCACATTTATGTTCAGATGTAAGAATCTTTGGACCGCTAGATAATTTCAGCTCATTTCGCTTTGAAAATTTTATGACGTCTATCAAAAGATTATTAAGAAAAAACGAAAAACCATTACAACAATTAATTAGAAGATATAGTGAAATTGAAAATGTTTGTTCTTTGGTATCAAAAAGTAATTTTAGTAACGACAAACTATATTCATGTAAAAATGTGCACAATAATGGACCAGTATCTGATGATGTCTACGATATTCAATCACAATATTTGCAATTGTCAAGTAAACAATTTGAAATAAATTGTAACAGAGATAGTGATAATCGTTTTTTTTTTAAAGTGGTTTATGTATTGTAATTCTTAATATAGTCAAAAATAACAATGGTGATATTTATTTAATAGGCAAAAAGCTTAAGCATGTAGAATGTTTATATGAATTACCTTGCAAATCTGACGAGCTCAGTATTAAAGTAATGATAATGAATAATGATAATATCTATTCCTATCCCGTTACAGAGTTAAGGTGTAAAACATGGAAAATTCCTTATGGAGATGATCCCAATATGTTTGCAGTATTTCCTCTAATTCATGCAAAATAGTTTCGTGCGTTATATCACAATATTTCTTACAATATTACAAACTACATATATATTTAATATCCAAAGCACTTATATTGGCTTATAAGCATGGATGCCAATAAAAAATTTATAATTGTGGAATTCTCTGATGGGTTACAAATAATACCTGCAAGATGGCTGAACACTACTAAAGAAACATGTATTTGGCCCAGTCATTTGAAAACACAACGTCGGATCAATACAGCCATCATAACCGGAGAAATGCTCAAAGAACAATGTGATTGGGAAGAGTTGCCACTAAAAAGAATTTTTGGAAGCGCAGGTGATAGAGTTAAAAAAAAAATTATGTATACATACGTATGTGTGTGTGTGAGGGGGGGGGGGTATTTTATTCATTATAGTTATATATAATATATGTTGTTTTAAATCACACTTAGATACCTATGAAAAGAGTATGGAAAAATTAATATTAGCACAAGATACATCTAATGTAGACGATACCGGTATGTCATCTGAAGAAATAAGAGAACGGAACAAAAAAAGGAAACGCATAAAAGCAAAACGAAAACTTTCTTCCTCAGAGGATGAAGAGTTGATCGGAAATAAAGAAAATTATCCGACACAAAATAAAAAAATCCTTCCTTTTCCGCAACTGGAAAAGTTTGTTTCCAGCAGCACACCATTAAAAGAGAAATCAGTACAGCATATTGAAAATATGATATGCGATGACATATTTACTAGTGCAGTGAGTAATAATGATACTAACATATAACTATAAATACCATTTTCTTATAACCATGAGAATAAATGTTATTGTTTTTATAGTTCTCAGACAAAGATGTAATAAGTTCATTCGTCCAAAACAAGAAAGAATATGTTACAGCGACAAATGTACGTGATGATAAAGGAGATTCTTCTACTCATGGTAATTTCTTTATGAAAATTAATATTGTAAATGAGAAGCAGGTATTTTTATTGTTATTATTATTTTATTAGTACAAAGTATAGCACTCAAATTAACAAATAGTTTATTTCAGAGCTCATGAAACAAGTGTTATTGAAACTGTGTTAATTTAGTTTCTATATTGTTGTAACGATATATACGATAACATTTTTTGCCTTGTACTTTCTCACATTTTTTCATTTTAATTTCACAAATGTTACAGCCATATTTTCCATTAAAGTTTAATATATGTTGCTGTTGAGCTCTTGCTGAAGCATCAGCAATAATTAAGGGCGTTACAATTTTTTATACTACTTCTGTGTTAGTTACTGGGTCAATCCATCGAATACCATCAACAAAACATTTTTGTAATTTTGAACAAAATGGATTAAAAAATGTATTCATTGGTGGTTTATGTTTATCGTCGTACCATAAACCTATCATAATTAAATAAGATTCTCTAAGATACTCTGGCAATTCTGAAATTACAAAAACTAATGGCCAGCAGTGACTTTCTGAACATTTTACAATAGAAAGACCATTAGTATTTAATACTAGAGTCAAATCATATCTTCCCTTATCATTACAAGAATTTACTCTTATATACTCGGAACTATCAGTTATATCACTAATAACACCTTCATTATGATCAAATGACGGCTTTAGCTTTACAGCTAAGTTACGATTCTCAAACATATACTTTAGCTGTTCATAGATACCAACCCCCCCCCAAAAAAAAAATGCAAACTTCGTATAATTACAAAAAGAACAATTATTGTTAACTTTAGTGCTACTGTAATTTAAACAGTTTATACAATAAAAACGTTTTATAGTAGTGAATTTAGGTACACGATCTTTTATATACTGGAATAATTTATAAATTGTGCTAGGAATTCGTGTTTTATCAGAAGCTACTTTTCGCAAAAGTAACAAATTATCTTGCAAACTTGCTTTAGTCCATTTATGACGAATATACAATTCTAAAATATTCACTATTATTTCATCACTGGTCCACGAATTGTTTGGTTGTAATACTACTTCCATTTCAAGATTCTCTTCATCATTTAATTGATCATCATTTTTATTATCAATATTGACAGCATTATCCTCACTTTCATCGTCGATACCAGAATTACTTGAGTTACTATTAGTATTGAGTTACTATTAGTAGTTTCTTCATGATCTAAATTGTGTTGTGCCTCCGTGGAAGCACAGCGAATTTTTGGGGATCGTTGGCCAAATTAGAACTAAGGAGTTCGGGATCGTGCAGGGTCGTTCCGCCGTTGTAGTAAATATGTAGTTTGAGTAGAATAAAAATCATTTATTTAGTTACATCGACTTTAACTCTTCTTTTCCTTTGAGCACTTTAACTTGGCTTATCGCGGTATAGAGTTACTTCGCGTGCCTGATATCGCGGCTGCCGTCGCGAGATCAGTTGGGACGTTCTTTATTATTAAATCGTTTACGTTAGTCTGTCTCGTGGTTGCTATTGTTAATTTATTCGCACTACGTAATTGTATGATTATAACTGGTTCGTGTGATTTTGTGATTAGGACTGCCTAGCGCTCGTTCGAGGTGGGTAGTTTTATCACCTCCTGTTCGAGTAGTTTTTTGGAGGGGATCGCTTAGCGACAGGACCATAGGTGGTCGTGTCGCTCGATTTTGGGTGGAAAATTCCCGGATGCAAGCTACGTATATTCTTTGCTTGCATTTCCGGCGTATCGTTCTTCGAGTCTCGCGAACGCGTGGCCTCCGCGCGTGGCTTGCTTTGTCAGCGATTGCGCTCGTAACTTTATACGTCTTCCTCGGCTTCGAGTTATAGTCGGAAGACGTTAAATAATATTTAATAATTAATAATTATGCTAATTTGGTTATAGCCGTTTTGGGCTATAACATCTGGTTAATATACTTGCATCCCCCACATCAAACTCTTCAGCATCATCACTATTAATCACATTGCTGTTATTACTGGAGCTTTCTTCACCACTGCATACATTATTTATTCCTTCATAATCATTATAATAAATATTTTCAGCAATATTATTTTTTCATCTACGTCTTGTCTTTAATGGTATCTATTATAAATATAAAATATTTATTAGGTTTTATTTATTTTTTGTACGGCTTTTTTAGTTAAAAAAACAAGTGTTTCGAATTAAACGCATTTATTTTTGTACTATATATATATATGTATATGTTACTTACTGGAACATCGTCATTGTGTTTCCATAATCTATACTTTTTCCTATGAATAGGTGGAAAATTATTATCGTTATTATTGAAAGATGACATATTATACTTAAATGAATATATAATTCATTAAATTAATAAAGCACCATATAATCATATATGTTGAAGATTACATATATTTTTTGATTGGCCTGCTTTTGGGTTATTACAGATTAATCATGTGCGCGCGTCACGACATCTATGAGCTCTTGCACAATTCAAGGACGTAATGCGTGCGCAAGAGGCGACGCGATAGACAATAATATATTAGCTTGTCCGTAAGAACAAAAGACTATAGCTGGCACGTCCTGCACGTCACTTCTTCTCGCAGTTGCCGCTCGTAATGCGTCCTGTGTGCAAGAGTTTTGTGTTATTAGAGGGACTTAGTTCAGTGGTACATACATATAACAACGTAAGCAATAAAACATAAGTAGTAAACAAATCAACATTTTTGATTTGCTTACTATTTACGTTACTGTCTTATTGCTCGACCGCGGTTTTCTTATTCTCGATTTTTTTATTGCTTTTGTCTTACTGCTTACACATTTTTCTATGTAACCTTTAACGTTCTGACTAACCTTAGTCTCCATTAATTTACGTGCCGCCGTTAACTTATATCATGCTACAATATCGCGATAGCAAGGTGTTCGCTAATACAAAGTGAAAGTTAAATTTGTGCAATTACTCTTTTTGAAAAATGAAAACTTTTATTATTAAATGTAAAGAAGATAATTCTTACTGTATGGTCGAAGGACACAATGTAATTTGTGATGAACATATGGTTGAAAATGGTCAGACAGTAGATTTCTTTTGGAATAAAAAGAAATTTACAGGGAGCATCGTTATGAGTTCTGGTAAGTATAATTGAATAGTACGGTACATTTATTTATAATAAACTCGTTTTAATAAAAAAATGTTTAAATTTATCACACATTTATTAATTTCAGAAAACGTTGAAGTGTTAAATAATGAGCTGTATAAACTCAAAAATATGAATAAATCTAAAAAACGTCCATTGTCAACAGTTAATGAACGATTCAGCAGAAGAAAAATAAAAAAAACAGCTTTCACCATCAACTAAAGTAGCTTGCAATAAAACAGTAAATACAAGTAAAATAATTCAAAAGGTATGTATTTATAAATTTAAGTAATAAATTCATAATAAACAATTTGAAAACGTTAATGAATGTTAAGTATAGTTAACTATAGATTATGTATAGTTACGTAACGACCCATATTTTTAATAAAATTTATACAAGTCTAATAAAGTAATCACAGTAATAATAATAGTAGCAATAATAATAATAGAGATAAGTCGTAACATTAATTTGAATCATCAATATGTAGGAAAAAAAATCGATGGATGTGAAAAAACTCAAGCATTATAAAAATTATTCGTCAAGTGATTCTACCTCTTCTGATGAAGCGGACAATAAAGGAAACGTAAATATTAAATTATATATTGATATACAATATTTATAAAGAAATTATACCTAATATTACATAATTTCAGATCCAAAAAAGTTTTGATAATGAAGTAGAAATTAGTAATAGTGAAAGTGTCGAGGAGAATTCGGGACTTCCAACTAATCTCACGACAGAGCAATTGCGAGCTATAGCTAAGAAATATTATAAGCTAGCTAAAAAGTAATAAACAAAAATTGAAAAGTGACAATTTAGATTCTTACATTGAAGAAAAGGACAAGCCAAATAAGATAGATAAGAAGAATGAAAGTACAAGAGAAGAAATAGATAAAAATATAAATATGAAAAAAGAAGTAGATGAAATAGAAAACAAACAATTAGAAGTTGTATCAACAAAAACTAATGAAAATGATATTATGGGAAAAGATGAAATTAAAGATGCCAATGCCCAACAACTGTTACAATTCTGGGCTGGTGACGATGTAATTATACACATTATTTGTACAATGGCATTATCTTCTTTTAATTTCTTTAATTTCTTTAAGTTAATTTTTGAGTGTAAATTTTTAGATGGTCCATCTCCAGGATGGGATTTTCTGCAAGCAGAAGATTTTAGATTACGCGATAGGAAGCTCTCATAAAGCTTCACATGTAGCTCGAAAATTATTAGAAGGTGTCTTTCATGAATCCGCTCTTCTTCACTGCACATATACTGGTCAAGCACCTCGAGCGATGGGAATAACAAACGAAAAAGGAATGGTTTCATGTTTGCACAATAAAACTAAAAACACAATTTTAAGTGAGTTATAACTGATTTTTTTCAAGAACTTATAGTATATTGATTTAATTCTCTAACAATAATTTTATTTATTTTGTTTTTATAAATTTTCTACATACAAAAATAACAAAAAATTTTATCTAATTGTCAATATAACTGAATTACAGCTTTCGCCAAAGACTTAGCTAAGCAGAGAGGTTGGATGGAGCAAACAGATGAAAAAATCCGGCAAGCAATGAGCCAACGACTTGGAGAAATTAAAAGAGATCGAAAAAAATTAAAATAAGTTCAGTTATTTTTTTTTCTTTTATCCAAAAGTTATTTTTTTTTATATACTATTTTCGAATTTTTCTACACTATGCTGCAATTATATTAATAAGTATTATTTTATTACTCAATAGCTATTATTACTTCTCAAAAAAAAATTTTTGTTTTTTTTTAAGTCAAAGATTATAAAGAAAAAGTAATTATTTTATTTTCTTAGTTATAGATACTATAGATTGTTTCTATATATTTAGCATCACAAATGAAAAAAGATTATTATTTATAAATGGAAAGATTATTATTAAATAATGAAAAAAAAACTACAATAATTATAGATTTACAACAAGAATATTTCATTTTTGTTTTAAAAGCAACATTTTTGTAACACTTACTGTTCAAGATTGAAACGTTTAATTTAATCGATAAATTTAAACTGCAAAATTCAACCGACAAATCTGAACGGTAAGAGTCGCAATCAAAACACGAGCGAGAATAAACATCGTCGCGATCAGCCGATCGGCGCGTGATCGCGTGATCATAACAAAGAAAAAGTGTGACAAGCACCTAGATTCTCGAACGTTCGGTGCCGAAAGTATCCTATTATGGACATCGGTCGACCGCGACTCTTTTCCGTCGTTATTCAGTCTGCCGCTGACGACGATTCGAGCTAGTCGGGAGCGTCCCGTTTGACCACGTTGATATTGACCACGGTCCCGATTGACCACGTTGCGATTGACCACGTTGATATTGACCACGTTGATATTGACCACGGTCCCGATTGACCACGGTCCCGATTGACCACGGTCCCTATTGACCACGGTCCCGATTGACCACGGTCCCGATTGACCACGGTCCCTATTGACCACGGTCCCGATTGACCACGGTCCCGATTGACCACGGTAATATTGACCACGGTCCCGATTGACCACTGTCCCGATTGACCACGGTCCCGATTGACCACGATCCCGATTGACCACGATCCCGATTGACCACGGTCAATGAAGCTAGCACCCCCATTATTAAATACTTGCACAAAATCAAAAAGTAAATATATCAGAATTAAGTGCTTTTTAAGTGCTTTTAAGAACAATTAACAAAATATAGTTATCTATTACAATTTAGAAGATATCAGCTAACAAGGACAGAATAGGTATAAGAATAAAGTACTTTAAAAAATCGAGATAAAGGATCGGTTCTGGCCTTGAAATATTTCCTGATTTTAGTGCTCACAAAATATATAAAATTAGATTTTGGGGCTCAGTCCTTGTCGCGAAAAATTCATACTTAAACTACCGAATGACTAAACTAACAAGAGTAAAGTACTTTAAAAAATCGAGATAAAGGATCGGTTCTGGCCTTGAAATATTCCCTGATTTTAGTGCTCACAAAATATATAAAATTAGATTTTGGTGCTCAGTCCTTGTCGCGAAAAATTCATACTTAAACTACCGAATGACTAAACTAACAAGAGTAAAGTACTTTAAAAAATCGAGATAAAGCATCGGTTCTGGCCTTGAAATATTCCCTGATTTTAGTGCTCACAAAATATATAAAATTAGATTTTGGTGCTCACTCCTTGTCGCGAAAAATTCATACTTAAGCTACCGAATGACTAAACTAACAAGAGTAAAATACTTTAAAAAATCGAGATGAAGCATCGGTTAAAAGTTTACATAAAAGTTTACTACATGTAAAATATAATAATAATAAATTTTATCTGCAGAATGAATATTAAGTATAGAGATGGGTTTATATGGTATGTATGTATGTATATATATAAATATATGTATATATAAATATATTATTTATTTATTATATATATAATTTTATACATTATAATTTTTTTATTTTTATATAAAGCAATTATTATATCGCATATAGAAAGATTTGTGGATAAACAATATAATTCTCATTTAA
The DNA here is from genome assembly GCA_009859135.1 of Formica selysi. Taxonomy (NCBI): domain Eukaryota; kingdom Metazoa; phylum Arthropoda; class Insecta; order Hymenoptera; family Formicidae; genus Formica; species Formica selysi. The sequence continues at coordinate 5,298,090 of CM020828.1, forward strand.
AAATTGTTCTTTATCTTTGCAGTCATTATAGTTGATCCATTTGTTATTTCTGTAACAAATAGCTGTATAATGCCCAATATCATTATCTGTCGATTGTCTTGTTTGTTTTCCAGGTCCTGCATAATTTACGAAGCCAACAAGAGAATAATCTTTTTCCAAAAATGTGAATTTTATTTTCTTTGGTATGCTCAGTAATTTGATGTTAGATACTTCCTCTATATAAACTTCCAGCATAATATAAGGACCTAAAGATAGAGAATTTATTAATAAACAGGAAATATGTCTACACGCACACAATATTATATTATGTGTGTGTGTGTGGATATATATATATATATATATATATATATATATATATATATATACATATATATATATATATATAAAATAGTAATAATGATAAAATTTCTAATATTTTAATTTCTGAAACGTAGTTAAATCAACACATTCATCATTAGCTATAATGATAAATATATAATGTTGTTTTAAATAATACTTACTTATATGTGAGAACGTTGTTGTTTCTAAACCACTGCAATCTGTTTGACAGCAAAGTCGTGATCCTTGTATTATTATATTATTTTCTAATGCTTCATAGTCTTGCCGTATTAAGAAATTAATGTTGGCATATAAAAGTGGAAAATCTTTTTCTCTTTTCAAACAGCCATTAGAACATGTTGATATTTCTTTAAAAAAGGGACATTTTGCAAATAATTTATTGCATAATGATCCAACATTTACTGCACAATCTACCAAAATGTAAGTATTTGATAGTATCTTATTTGTAAAAATTTCTTTTAAAATTTGTGCTCTCAATTTGTATGATTGTTGTCTAATTCCACGCGTTGCTACGTCTAACACTAATTTCAAAAATATATTTGACTCTTGCGATGATATAAAACTTTTAATTTCCTCTTTATCAAAGTATGTTGCAATAAATAATTGCAATGTACTATCGAAGGCACAAGTATTAGTCAAAGAAATTTTGTTATGTCCTAGTTTTGCTGCTTAATGGAAATGTTGCCTCCATTTTTTATTATTGGCTTTTTTATAATTTTATTACTATATAACAATTGATTCTCGACATTATTTGCCTGTATATATTTATTTATTCTTTCTTTTTTTGTAGCCAATCCACGCCAATTTTCTATTATTCTTGTTGGTAATATATCATTTGCGATATTATTATCACCGCAGTTCTGACATATTCGTTTCTGTCCATATCCTTCTTCATTTACAGGCGCGGAACATCCATCTATTGCATGCACAGCTTTATTACAAATATAACACTTATGTGCACCAGTAGGTTTGTCTCCATTTGAACACACTGGACATGAATTTGTGGTGCTCGATGCAGTTATAATTTTATTGATAGGTTCGATTTCATCTTCGCTTATTTCTGTGTGTGATTCTTCTGTTGCATCCGTTAGATTTCTTGACTGTGCATTAGCAAGTTTGATACGACCACTTATAAAGTTGACATGCTTCAATACAAATTCGTCGACTCGCATAGGTGTTTCTTCATTTTTTTAAAGTATATTTTTTACTATATTAAAGTCTCCTTCTACTGATGCGCTGCTTGCTGGAATTCGCCCATATCCGAATTTATCACGGCAGATACATGACCATAAAGGCAAAAACTTGATATGTGTCATTATTTTATTCGCGAAATGTGGTAAATAATGCGCATTTTCGCGATCTCCTTCTATGATATTTATTTTCTCTTCAACATCTTTTTTAATGCCTTTAGCCCATTCTGTCCATTTGTTTCCTTGATTATTATTTTCATGTTCTTCGTCATAAACGCTATTTTTTGTTGTTTCCAAAAAGTTATCTTCCGTTGTCATTGAGGACATGAGGGACTTTACTTTTATTTTGTATTCTTCACAAACAGTTAATGTACCATCTTGTGTTACCCCTTCCGTTTCGCTATATGCAATCACTAAGATTGATGTCAAAATAATTTTTGCTTTGTCCTCACTTCGACATAAAATTAACTGGCTCAATAGAGACATGTAAAAATGTTTGATACGAGGTCGTACATCTTTTAAAAAATTTGCGTAAATTTTTATAAAATGTGCTACGTCGATACGAATATAACAGTTCAGCATATTTACATTCTTACAGGCATCGGCATATTGTTCAAGTGTCAGATATTCAGTGAAACTGCGGACAGCTGCTGTTAAAAGAGCTATGGAAAAATCACAAACGACTTCTCGAGGATAAGGTGCACCTGTTCGTATCCATTCAATTAACCAAAATTGAATAGAATTTGTCGTATGGCTTACTGTCAGCATTTGTGTCACAGGAAAAAGTCCGTTTTGATCATGATTTATAACACAATTGTATAAGAATATATGCTTCGAATTAGAATTATCCGGTTTTCGAATTTTTTTAATTATGCTTCCCGTTGCGTCGATAAATACACATGCTGGTTCTGAAGCTGCGTATGTTCGGTAAACATCTAACTGGTAATTTCCCCAATAATGTACGAAAAATGGATGTAATCCGATATTATGAATAATTCCCATTAATTTATCAAATTGCATTATATGCAAAGCTCTTACAGGATCCTTATCAATATAATTTTTCTGTATCATTTCATGTTTTGCGGTACGTAACACTTCAGAACTATATAAATGCGGGGACTCTATAGCATTATTGTGATCCATACATTGTTCTGCTATTGTGTGCCATTGCAGATTTTCCGCGCATGTTTTCCACGACAGCGTCTCGTATTGGTCTACGAAGATAACGTTTACCACAGCGTCCATTTCCTTCGGTGAATCTGCATTTTATTATTGTGCTTAGTTCCTCCTTATCAGAATTATTAATTTTACATTTAACGATAGAACCACATTTGCAGGTACCATTTGCATATCCTGATTGTCCATTACTAGTCAGTTTATGGTTCTCAAAATTAAAGCCACAAGAAAGTTTAGTGGCTTCCCAAATTTTCTGACTCAGTACATGTTGCCACATTCCTGGTTGCAAGACTGTATGATGCCGTATTACTCTTCTTTTATATTTATCAGTTCTTTGATATTTCTTATGAATTATCATAGCTTCGAAATCATGTTTTGGTATATTTATGGTGAAAATAGTTTCTTCACGTGATTCTAATATGCGTTCATAAGATTCGTCACAGGTTGCTACGGATTCATTATTAGATGATTCATTTTTTGAAGTATTCTTTGAAGTATCGTTTTCTTCATCTTTCGTAATATCACTTGCATCTCGATCGGCAGAAGGAAATAAACTCATTAATTTATCATGAACATTATGCTTATTACATACAACAAATGTATACAAGGCATTCGGTGTCATAACGTCATTCATTTCTTTTGATAATGTACACCATATTTTATCATATTTTGATATAATTTTGTCATTATCTAACACGATGTCATCTTTATATTTTATTAGTAATTCCATAACTTTGCTTTTATCTATTGTGAGCGGTCTTCCGCGTTTAAACATAATTAAGAATGATGTTAAACTAATACAATATGAATATAGCGGACTGTAATGCAAAATTAACTTGAGTAAACGCTGTTACAATCTCAATATCGAAATCGATTGTTCTCTACTCGCGCTTCTACATCAACTAAAGACCAGCGATCTGTGCACACACGACAAAACAATTGAAACTGAACAAATAACAGTCGAAAACAGTTGAAACTAATGCTTACACGTTCTAAACGCAACACGACAATCTTATATCTCGCTAAAACAAAACTTCCGTGATTTTCTCAAGACGAAATGATACATGATAAGCATAATCTTCAAAGACAAATTAATGAATTCTTTCTCTTCTGCCGATCGAGATGCAAATAATTTCATGAAAGATAAAGAAAATGATATTTCAAAAAATGAATCATGTATTAATGAATTCATAACAAGATGAATCTTATCAGTGCATATTAGAATCACATGAAAAATCTCACTACAAATTCACTACATTAAAAAAGGGCTTGAAATATAAAAGAAAAATAATACGGTCATTATACAGTCTTACAACCAGAAATGTGGCAGCACGTACCGTGTCAGAAAATTTGGGAAGCCACTAAATTCTCTTGTGGCTTTAATTTTAAAAACCATAAACTGGCTAATAATGGACAATCAAGATATGCAAATGGTACCTGTAAATGTGGTTCTATCATCAAATGTAAAATTAATAATTCGGATAAGGAGGAACTAAGCACAATAATGAATGCAAATTATATAGTTCTGAAATATTACGTACCGCAAAACATGAAATGATATAGAAAAATTATATTTATAAAAATCTTGTACTTTATTTTTGTTAATTTAGTTATTCGGTAGATTAAGTATGAATTTTTCGCGACAAGGACTGAGCACCAAAATCTAATTTTATATATTTTGTGAGCACTAAAATCAGGGAATATTTCAAGACCAGAACCGATCCTTTATCTCGATTTTTTAAAGTACTTTACTCTTACTAGTTTAGTCATTCGGTAGTTTAAGTATGAATTTCTCGCGACAAGGACTGAGCACCAAAATCTAATTTTATATATTTTGTGAGCACTAAAATCAGGGAATATTTCAAGGCCAGAACCGATGCTTTATCTCGATTTTTTAAAGTACTTTACTCTTGTTAGTTTAGTCATTCGGTAGCTTAAGTATGAATTTTTCGCGACAAGGACTGAGCACCAAAATCTAATTTTATATATTTTGTGAGCACTAAAATCAGGGAATATTTCAAGGCCAGAACCGATCCTTTATCTCGATTTTTTAAAGTACTTTACTCTTGTTAGTTTAGTCATTCGGTAGCTTAAGTATGAATTTTTCGCGACAAGGACTGAGCACCAAAATCTAATTTTATATATTTTGTGAGCACTAAAATCAGGGAATATTTCAAGGCCAGAACCGATGCTTTATCTCGATTTTTTAAAGTACTTTACTCTTGTTAGTTTAGTCATTCGGTAGTTTAAGTATGAATTTTTTGCGACAAGGACTGAGCACCAAAATCTAATTTTATATATTTTGTGAGCACTAAAATCAGGAAATATTTCAAGGCCAGAACCGATCCTTTACCCCGATTTTTTAAAGTACTTTATTCTTATACCTATTCTGTCCTTGTTAGCTGATATCTTCTAAATTGTAATAGATAACTATATTTTGTTAATTGTTCTTAAAAGCACTTAAAAAGAACTTAATTCTGATATATTTACTTTTTGATTTTGTGCAAGTATTTAATAATGGGGGTGCTAGCTTCATGAAAGCTAGCACCTCCGCTTTACAACGCGAATTCCAGCTAAATGATTAGAGCACTAAAATTAGGAATACAGCACCAAATTAGCACCTAAATAGCACTTAATTTTGGCATATGTTTTATTTTAATTTATTGTGGTGGGGGTGCTAACTTAACGAGGGTCTTTCGCTCGTGTAGTTTACGCTTGTGTCGTTCGCTCGCGCATTTCTTGTCGTTTAATTCGCTCATGTCGTATGCGCTTTCGTCATTCTCGTTGTAAATTCTCAATCAAACATTCTAGCATACGATCGAACATCGAACTCAAAGCGAAAGACGCCTCATTGTCTGTATTACTACCTGCTCTATAGTTATTGAGTTTGTGATTGTTAAGGGGATCCTAAAGCTACGGCCGAACTCCGACGGGTTTGCGCGCTCAACTGAGAGGAACTAAAATTGTCGATAATTGTCGATAATTTTATTTCTGTCATTACCGACAGCGTTATGCATAAAAATAACCACAAAAGAGTAAATAAAAATTGTGTTCAATATGTTGAAAAGACATCATATATTTCTACTGTTCCATCGCTTCGCACGCGTATCAAAGAGTATCGGAGCGCATAGAAAACAGTATATCATATGTGTGTCTGCCTTCATCATATGTTGAACACAATTCATGTGTGAGCATATTGCGTTTATAAATTTCTACTACATATGTATAAATATTTATTTATACGACCAAAAATATACATACTTATAATGTTTATATAAATAATACATTGTTATTACATCATCGTCATTATATTGATTGAAAAAAACGAACTATTAGATAGATTGTAATTGAGTATAAAAAGTTACATTATAATATTCAGTTATACAGGTCCTAGACCACCCGTACACCCCTTTTCTTTCCAAAACTAAGCATTTTAGAAAAAAAACGTTTTGAACAAAAATTGTATGATTTTGAGGGGAACATAAGATGGTGTCATTGGTTTGACCTTGGATGGCATCGTTAAGGTCAAGTCAAGGACACCTTTAATTTCTTAAATGGAATCTCCTATTTTTTATTGCATATTCTTATAGCTTATGTCGAGAGCTTTCCAAAACACTATAATAAAGTATTTTTTCATTAAGTACTTTTTGAGTTATTTTATATTTTAATCTGACATATTTTGATATAAAGAATAAAATATCTCGTAAAATATTTAGTTTTCGATAATCTTACCGTAATACTTTTATGTACAGAATAATGAGACAAATCAATTAGTGTAAAGAAAGAACAAATAATTGTTTAAAAAAATACATTATAAATAATTACATACTTTTTCTTAAAAACAATTAATTTTTTTTTACTAATTGATTTGTCTCATTATTCTGTACATAAAAGTATTACGGTAAGATTATCGAAAACTAAATATTTTACGAGATATTTTATTTTTTATATCAAAATATGTCAGATTAAAATATGGAGATTTTCGGAGGCCATCACCTTTGTAAACAATTATTTTGCAGAGAAAGACGCCGAGTACTATTTGGACGGGTTGAAGAGATGGGAGCATCGCTGGGAGAAGTGTATAGACTTACAAGGAGACTATGTAGAAAAATAAAAATTAATTTGAAGAAAAAATGTCTTGTATCTTTGTTAGGTCGGAAACTTTTCAGACAACCCTCGTACATTCGAGAAATTGGAAGGAACTGCAAATTACAACAATTGAAAATTCACGATGCGGATGTCATTAATTATGGATGGTTTATGGAACTGTGTTGTAGGAACCGATACCGACGTAAATCGGGACCAAAGGGCATTAGCAAAAATTTGTCTGTCAGTCCAACCATCGTGTTACGCTCACGTCAGAGACGCTGACAAAGCTAAACGAGCTTGGAATAACCTTCAGACAGCATTCGAAGACAAAGGCCTATGTCGACGACTAAGTCTTATGCGACGACTACTCCGAACCAAGTATGAAGATTTTACATCGATGGGAGATTACGTTAGCGGACTAGTTTCGTTAGCACAACAGCTAGCCGACATCGGTCACGAGGTCGATGATGAAGAAATCGCCGTACTTCTATTGGGTGGATTACCCGTAGAGTTCGAACCATTAGTCATGGGAATAGAAGCAACGCATACCAAATTTTCAAGTGAAATGGTGAAATCAAGACTGTTGCAAGAAGATTATCGAAGAAGCGATGTAGCGACGAGTGAATCAAAGGATGCTGCTCTTGCTGTGAGACATTCTTCGAAGAATATGCAACGTAAGAAGATTGTAATCTGTCATAATTGTGGAAAATCGGGCCACATTAAGCCAAAGTGTCCAGATCTCAAAAAAGAGAACAAAATGATCAAATGATCAACAGATCAAAATGAATCTCACCGGAAACAGAAGTCTTCAACGTCCAAGAAGCCTGGATCTCTTCTACTAACGACAGCATTAAGTACTGCTGCATTCAACAACAGCAACTGGATTGTCGATTCTGGTTGTACCGCTCATATGAGCATGCGCAAGGATTGGTTCGTTAATTATTCTAATAAAGATTCAAAAGAAATAACCGTTGCCAATAATCAAAAACTAAAAGGTAATGGTGTAGGTGAAGTAAAAGTTAACCTAAAAGGTGACATTCAAAAGACTATTACAGATGTGATATACGTACCTGACATTGCCGCGAATTTGCTATCCGTGAGCAAAATGACTGAAAAAGACTTGATAGTTGTTTTCGAGAAAAATAAGTGTCATATTTATGACAAGACTGATTATAAAGTTAAAGGTAATTGCGAAGTTTCAGCCTCGAACGTCGATGGAGTCTACAGACTGGATCAATCAGCGAAGCCACCATCTCAGATACAACATGAAGTTGCTTCGACAACAACGGAGGATAAAAATGCCAAGGCCAGTGAGGAATCTGCAGCGTTGTCGACAGCCGGAGTATCGCGAGAAATCTGGCATAAGCGTTTAGGACATCTAAGTCAGAAAAGCATGACTATGCTTTAAAATGGACTCGTTGGCGGTATAAGCTTCAAAGAAGATGAACAGGTAAACCATTGCATTCCATGTATCGAGGGCAAACAAAGAAGAAATTCTTTTCCAAAAAGTGAAGCTAAAAGAGCTAAGGAAAAATTAGAATTAATTCATTCTGACTTATGTGGACCAATGTCTGAGAAGTCCTGGGGTGGAGCGCGGTATTTGCTTATTTTTACGGATGATTTCTCAAGAAAAAGTTTTGGTTATTTACTCAAGTCAAAAGGAGAAACATTCAGCACCTTCGTAGAGTTCAAGAAACTTGTAGAAAATCAGACTGAATTGAAAATAAAAAGGTGTAACAATACCGTTACTAACGGCCTAGCAGGCCGATCCACCGCGCGCTTTTTGAGGCTCGGCGCTTATGGCGTCCCTAAGCTCCCACACCCGTGTCGCGTCCCCACCGCAGGGACCACCCCACCACACGTCGAATCGCGCGAGTGGGAGGCCGGCCGCCGGTATATAAGGCGGTCCGGCGAGCGTATCGCTACCCGTTCTCGATCCTGAGTCCCACCTCGTACAACTCCTGATCCGAAACTTACACCAGGCTACGGGCTACCCGTAGTTACGCTGGGTTACCCGGTTGCTGGGACGGCGCACCCTAATACTTAGCGTTACATCAGGCTACGGGCTACCCGTAGTTACACCGGGCTACCCGTTTGCGGGGCGGCGCACCCTAATACCTAGCGTTACATCAGGCTACGGGCTACCCGTAGTTACGCCGGGCTACCCGGTTGCTGGGACGGCGCATTCTATCCCGCGTTAAACCAGGTCACGGGCTACCCGTGGTTATGCCGAGCTTCCCGGTTGGTGGGACGGCGCATTCTATCCCGCGTTAAACCAGGTCACGGGCTACCCGTGGTTATGCCGAGCTTCCCGGTTGGTGGGACGGCGCATTCTTGATCCTTAGCGTTAAACCAGGTCACGGGCTACCCGTGGTTATGCCGGGCTTCCTGGTTGCTGGGACGGCGCACTCTTAGTTTATAAGACCGTACCGCGCCCCGCGCACCGTTCATCCTGGACGACCGTTTATCTACCCCGCGACCGTTTCTACCGTAAGACCTCTTTGGTCTCCGTGTACCATTCTGTGTACATACCGCGACCTGTTATATTGTAAGACCGTTTGTACCTATACCTCGACCTGCTCTATTGTAAGACCGCTTTGATCTCCGCGTCCTGATAAACTCTAGTACCGCCTTGTGTATATACCGCGATCCTGTTGTATCGTAAGACCGCTTTGGTCACCGCGTCTAGATATCCGCTAGTACCGCCCTGTACATATACCGCGACCTGTTAGGCTGTAAGATCCGCACTGTATATACCGCGCATTGTAACTGTAGAGTTAATTAGCCATTAGGATTTCCGCCAGTGTCGCGCCGACTCCACCTTTACACACGGCCTTCAGACTACTAAAGAGCACTAGTCCTTCTAAGGATAAGTCGCCGAAAATGCCGACGCCCCGTCCTTCTAAAGATAAGGTAGTCAGGCAGTTGGAATTACATTGAAGGCCACGCGACACCCCGTAGTGTTTAAGATCAATTCTGTTTATCTTAAGATAACAGTAGTTGCTTGCATGCAAACACTGCGACCCCCGAACACATCCGCCTGAGCCGCGCTCGCTTCCCAAGCCTCACGCGCAACGGGAGCGGTGCACTTGGACACAGTACAATTGGACACGGTACAAATGGACACGTTGCAAATGGACACGAAACTTTGCACACGGCTCAATTGGACACAGTGCATTTGGACACAATAATTTTGGACACAGTAGCTTTTGGACACAGAAGAAAATTAATTTGGACACCGTTTAGTAGCACACCGGTCAGTTGCACACCGTTCAGTTGCACACCGTTCAGTTGCACACATAAAAATGCACACCGTTTAGTTGGACACATAAAAATGCACACCGTTTAGTTGGACACATAAAAATGCACACCGTTCAGTTGCACACCGCTCAGTTGCACACCGTTCAGTTGCACACCGTTCAGTTGCACACCGCTCAATTGCACACCCGGTCAGTTGCACACCGCTCAGTTGCACACCGCTCAGTTGCACACCGCTCAGTTGCACACCGCTCAGTTGCACACCGTTCAGTTGCACACCGTTCAGTTGCACACCGTTAATTTGCCCACCGTAGTTGTAAAGCGAGGTCCACCCTGCTTACCGGCGGGGTGGGTGCGAGAGGGGGGCCGAAGGCCCCCCTTGCACCCCCCCCCCGTGTGTGTGTGTGTGTGTGTGTGCAACTGAGCGGTGTGCAACTGAGCGGTGTGCAACTGATCGGTGTGCAACTGAGCGGTGTGCCACTGAGCGATGTGCAACTGAGCGGTGTGCAACTGAGCGGTGTGCAACTGACCGGTGTGCAATTGAGCGGTGTGCAACTGAACGGTGTGCAACTGAACGGTGTGCAACTGAGCGGTTTGCAACTGAACGGTGTGCATTTTTATGTGTCCAACTAAACGGTGTGCATTTTTATGTGTGCAACTGAACGGTGTGCAACTGAACGGTGTGCAACTGACCGGTGTGCTACTGAACGGTGTCCAAATTAATTTTCTTCTGTGTCCAAAAGCTACTGTGTCCAAAATTATTGTGTCCAAATGCACTGTGTCCAATTGAGCCGTGTGCAAAGTTTCGTGTCCATTTGCAACGTGTCCATTTGCACCGTGTCCAATTGTACTGTGTCCAAGTGAAGGCCACTCACGCCAATGCCTGGTGAAAGCAGAACCGCACGCGCGAACTTCTGTACGCACCGCTCTCGCATGTTGCATTGTGCATAGCTTTCAGTGTTAAATATCTTTAATAACCGCTTAAATAAACTAATTGTTTAACCGCTTATACCGAGGTAAAGTAAGTCGGAGTTTCCACCTTCTCCCGAATCCTGGCATCAGCGAGCCTTGATCTGCGGCATACGGGAAAGGTGAACCGTTACAAAGGTTAAGGACTGATAATGGTCGTGAATACTGTAATAAAGTCTTTGAAAGTTTTTTGAAGGGAAATGGCATTATACACGAGACGACTATACCTTACACGCCTGAGCAAAACGGTGTCTCGGAGAGATTGAACAGAACCGTAATAGAAAAGACCAGGTCTATGCTGCAGGATTCCGGATTGGAAAAACGCTATTGAGGAGAGGCGGTGACGACTGCGATATACCTCAAGAATCGAAGCCCAACTGTAGCAGTTCAAGGAGCAACACCTGAAGAAATCTGGTCAAATTTAAGGGTCGACGTGAGTAATCTACGTGTATTTGGGTGCAAAGCTTACGCTCTGATACCTGATGAACGCCGAAAGAAGCTAAATCTAAAATGTACATAATGGTAGGGTATTGTGAAAATTCCAAAGGATACAGACTTGCTGATCCTTCGGAGCCTGGAAAAGTAATAAAAGGCAGAGATGTGATATTTATTGAAGACACTAATAAAGAACCGTTAAAGAAATTGGTAAAACATGTTCCTTTAATCAACAAATCGTGAACATAATTCCAGAACCTGTAGTTCAAGTAGAACTCCTGGAAGGCGATGGAAACACTAAATCTGAACATGAAAGTCAATCTTCAGGGGAAGGATTTGACCCTAAAAACTTATCGGATGACGATGAAGCTTCGAATGACTCTTCTGAAAGTACGCTGACTGCAGAAGAAGAAGAAGATGCGACTATAATTGAGGAACAAAATGTACCTGAAAGGAACAACGATGGAAGGCCTGTGCGTCCACGTCGTGCTCCAGAATGGTATGGCGATTATGATATGTCGTACGTATCTTTAAGCTCTAGTTCAATTGATGATGAATCGCGAACATTTCAAAAGGCAGTTTCATGCAAAAATGCAGTTTTTTGGAAACAAGCAATGTCTTTAGAATATAAGTCATTAATCGATAATAAGTTTTGGGAATTAGTTAATAGACCAAAGAATCATAACGTGATAAAATGTAAATGGGTATATAAAATTAAGAAAAACGCATCTGGCGATTTTGAAAGATATAAGGCGCGGCTTGTTGCCTGCGGTTATAGCCAAAAGTATCGATTTCAATGAAACATTCGTACCAGTTGTAAGACACTCAACAATAAGATTATTGTTTGCTATTGCCAATCAAAATGATATGGATATGAAACATTTAGATGTAACGACTGCATTTTTAAATGGCGAGCTTAACGAACAGATTTACATGGAACTACCTATTGGTTTCAACGATGAAAATTCTGATAAAGTTTGTTTGTTAAAAAGAAGCATATTTGGGTTGAAACAGGCTAGTAGAGTCTGGAATCAAAAAATCCACAGTGTATTGTTAAGCATCGGATACGCTCAATCGAAGTGTGAGCAATGCGTCTATATAAAGAAAGAAAAAGGTAAATTAGTAATAGTAGCACTGTATGTAGACGATTTCTTTGTTTTTAGCAATTGTATAGAAGAGAAAAAGAAATTGATGAATATATTAAAGAGTAATTTTAATGTTAAATGCTTAGGACCTATAACGGATTGTTTAGGTATGAAAATAGTACATAACAAGGATAAAAGTACTCTGAGTCGGAGTCAAAGTCAATACGTGGAAAATTTACTCGCTCGTTTTGGAATGACGGATGCAAAGGCAGTTGCAACGCCAATCGCATTAAATGCAAAACTTGAAAAGGCTGCTGTCAACGATTCAGAATATTCTTACCAACAATTGATTGGCGGACTGTTATATCTGGCTGTATGCACCAGACCAGATATAGCATATGTTTCCAGTTTGTTGAGCTAATTCAATATGTGTCATGATAACATGCATTGGATTGCAACAAAAAGAGTTCTTAGGTATCTTGCAGGTACAAAAAATTACAGACTTGTTTTTGAAAAAGATGATAAGAAAATTGAAGCGGTTGTTGACTGGGCAGGAGATATTGCAGATAGAAAATCATATACAGGATTGGTATTCAAACTTGGAAACTGCTATAAGCTGAGAGTCAAGAAAACAGAAAACAATTGCGCTCTCTAGTACTGAAGCTGAGTATCTTGGATTAAGTGATGGAGCTAGGGAAGCTAGTTTCATAAGAAATTTACTAGGTGAAATATGCAATAAGCTAGAAACGATTGTGATTCATAACGATAGCCAAAGTTCGCAAAAGATTGTTAAAAATTGTCAACATCATAGGCGCACAAAACATATTGATGTTAGGCATCATCTTGTACGAGATGCGATGGAAAGAAAAATCATCGACATTAAATACAAACCAACAGATGACATGCTTGCAGACGCATTAACGAAACCATTGCCAAATAACAAACATAGTCATTACGCCAAAGAATTGAGATTAAGACGTGTTTGATTAAGGGGAAGTGTTAAAGCATGAACTATATAATCAACCACTAGTTAGATATAAGAAACTAAGGATCTCTCTATATAGATTAAGTATGTCTAGTGTTTTTTTGTTTTACTTCCGTTCCTTCTTCTTTTTCGCGACAACGCTGCAATATGTACACATGGTGAATAAACTATATTAATTATCACTTTCCATCCACCGCTAAATTATTGTATTTTTCCAAATAACTAACGTTATTATATTAATTATGATATAAGTCTCTGGAATTTCAACATCTGCTGTAATTGAAAAAACAGCTGTAACTTTATTCACTCTTTGCATATTATGTCGACCGTGATCAATGCGTTTCTTTGATAAAAATCCTAACAATAAATGTAATTCACGTACAGTTAAATATTCTATTGTTTGTTGTTGATTTTTAATCTTTTCGTGTATCATTCGATAAGATTGCCCAAAAATATTATTGGTATACATTATATTATGTATTAAATATAAAATTTCTTCATCAAGATTTGGATTTTGTTGTAAACATTTAATTGCTTCATTATAATTTATAATAAAAAGTTGACCATAGCTTGGTTTATTTCATTTATGTCATTTATAATTATTGTTTATAATCGTTTATAAAATGTGCGATCAAGTTTTTAAATTAATTTAAATGATTTAATGATTTACTTGATTTAAAAATTTTGTTTACATTTTATATAATTATACGATACATTTATTTATTATACGTTTATTTATTAACATTTATTAATGTTTTATTATGTTTATTAGATTGTTTTATTATTAAATTTATAATTATTATGTTATTAATTATTATTATTAATTTAATAATATTTCAGTAATTTATTATATATTTTTCTATTTTAATATAATTATCTATAACTCATTGTTGAGATAATCGTCTTTTCATTATATAAATATTAAAGTTATCATGTATAGCCATTCGATATTTTACGTATGCTGCTTTACTTATTCGTTTATTACTGTTTCTGTGTTTTAAATCATTATGCCAACCTTGATTACCATATGGGTAATATAATAGATAAACTTATGGTTCTACATTTGGATCCATTGTACTAACTTGTAAAGTTTTATTATTTTTATTATATTAATTATGATATAAGTCTCTGAAATTTCAACATCTGCTGTTGAAAAAACAGCTGTAACTTTATATTCACTCTTTGCATATTATATCGACCGTGATCAATGCCTTTCTTTGGTAAAAATTCTAAATGTAATTCACGTACAGTTGAGTATTCTATTGTTTGTTATTGATTTTTAATTTTTTCATGTATCATTCGATAAGATTGCCCCAAAATATTATTCGTACACATTATATTATGTATTAAATGTAAAATTTCTTCATCAAGATTTGGATTTTGTTGTAAACGACATTTAATTGCTTCATTTTTATTTATAATAAATAGTTGACCATAGCTTTATTAGTTTATTTCATTTCATTTATGTCATTTATAATTATTTTTTTATAATCGTTTATAAAATGTGCAAACAAGTTTTTAAATTAATTTAAATGATTTAATGATTTACTTGATTTAAAAATTTTGTTTACATTTTATATAATTATATACGATACATTTATTTATTTTACGTTTATTTATTATCATTTATTAACGTTTTATTATGTTTATTAATTTTTAAATATTAAATTTAGAACTATTATATTATTGATTATTATTATTAAGTTAGTAATATTTTGTATATTTATATTTGTAGTATTTCTAAAAATGAAGATATTTCAAAAAAAATGAAAAAGAAATTTTAATTTTGAATTATAATAGTATTTGTGAAAATGAAGATATTTCGACAAAAGGTGGAAAAGGAATTTCAATTTTGAATCGTAACAATGAAGAGGAAATATTACAGTTTGTATTTGATGAAATATTAGAAACGATACAGTTTGAAGATTCAACTGTGTAAGTTTTTATATTTATTCTTATACTTTAATATGCAAATTAAAAAGCATAACATGATTTGTCATCTATTATTGGATTATTATAAACCATCTAATATTGACTTTTGGACTGAATTGATTTCTTATGTCTACGTAGTATCCACATATTAAAGGTGACAAAATTAAATTAAATGAGCAGTAAATTTAATATCTAATTGATTTAGAAAATTATTGTGACCTTAACATATAAAGATTATAACTGTAAATATGATCCAACCACAGATAAAATGATTTATTTTGTTCCTGATAAATTTAAAAAAAAATATTTTAGTAACATTGTTGGTTTTATTGATGAGATAGAAGGACCTAAATTGTTGGCAAGAATCAACAATATAAATTATTAAAATTTATAATAAATAATAATAGCCGGCATCGAGTACAAGTTGTTGTTTGGAACAAATTGAGCGAATAGAATTTCATTTGCAACCAAACCGAGTTATTAATAAATTATTTATAGTCTGCTACATTAATTATATTTATAATAATATAATCTTATTTAATATAAAATAATACGTATATATTAAAATGTTAATGCGATAAAATTTATTATAAATTAAATTCTTATTTAATTAATAATTTTAAAATATAAAAAAATTAAATAATTAAAACTAATATAAGCTCGTTATAATTAAATTAAACAATAAATCAAATCAAGGCCTCTACGAGCAGGATTAAGCTTATCAATTTTAATGTATCGTTAATAAACAAAAGTCTGACAAAAATTGTGGGACGTTTCGACACTCAACTTGTGTCTTTTCAGCTACAAAAACTTTACATTAGAGATTTAAAATTACGCAAGTCGATTCTAACCATAATTACAAAAAGCGCAAGTCGATTCTAATCATAATTACAAAAAGCGCAATTGTGGATGTAGATCTCCTTCTTCTGTTTTTTGGATTGCCGATGTCTCCGACGCAATCCATTGTCTTAGGTCTCTCAGGGAAATCATCGTGTTGTCCATGGATGATTTTACCGTTAATTGGTGAAACTCTGTTCTTGTGAACAATTATGGTCAAACAATATCTATCGATTTCTCTCAACACTCACAAGAAACAATTATTACAAAGAAAATGAAGCTTAAATTGTCACTTACAAATTGTGTGTAGTATGTAACTATCAACAGGGTCACTTATTAAAACTTTAAAGATGTTAACCAATGTAGTCACAAATTAAAAATGAGAGGGCCTTGAGTCATGTTGTGCTTTTAAATGTTCTGTTGTCTTTAAACCGCGCAGGCGTCAAGCTACAATTATGAAATCATTTAAGTTTTTGAGATGTCGAGTAACGGAAAATATACATGGTCCAACAATTCAACGTCGTCCATGATATTGAGGCCATTCTTTTGTTGTTTTATAAAAATCGCTTCTGAAATTAATCTTTTGTGATAATTCGCTTCATGATCTAAAATTTTGACATTGTCCCAATCCAAATGATGATTTTTCTCATGCATGTGTTGAGAGACAACCGACTGTTTTTTGTTGGACTTATGTTCATTAATTCTGGTTTTCAATTGTCTCTTTGTTTGTCCTACATATGACGCATCGCAATCGGTACATTCAATCTTATAAATAACGTTCTTGTTAGAAAGTATAGGACTAATGTCTTTGTGAACTTTAATAAATTTGTTAAGACGATTAAAACATTTAAAACCAGTGGCTATATCAATGTTTTTAAATGGAACGGAAACTATTTCGGAAAGACTTTTAATATAAGGTAACGCTACATATTTTTTATTATTATTATTGTTTGTGTCATTGCTCACTGTGTGTGTGATATTATGATTTTTGTTTAATTTGACCGAGATAAGTTTTTTTTAATCTAATGTGAATGTATTTAAAAATGAAAGGAAGAGGATAACCATTGTTTATTAAGACATTGATGCAAAAAATTATATTTTTTTCGTGAAATTTAGGATGCGATAATAATATAGCTCTGTCGATTAGGTTGTATATAGTACCGATTTTATGGCAGATTGGATGGTTGGAATAAAAAGACAAATATCGACCCGAATATGTCGGTTTTTGAAACCAATCCGTGACAAGATGTGTGTCATTGTTATAAATCCTTAGGTCCAAAAAACTAATGCATTGGTTTTCTTCTAGTTTGCATGTGAATTGTATTCTATTATGATATGAGTTAAAAATCTGTAGGATATTGCTAATAAAAGTCCTAGGAGCTGCCAAAAAAATGTCATCAACATATCTATAATACAATGGTAATTTAAAACCAATCTCGGACAATGCTCTATTTTGTATATCTTGTAGTACGAGGTCCGCTATGATTGGGGACAATGGAGAGCCCATGGGAGTTCCAAATGTTTGTTTGTAAATGTTATTGTCAAACGTAAAATACGTGGATGTTAGTATAAATTTAATAATGTTGATGAATTCATCCTTTGGTATATCGGTCATTTTTTGAATATAAGGCCATCTGTCATTAACACCGGACAATGCCAGATCTATGGGCACATTGGTAAACAATGACACAACATCCAATGAAACTAAAACCTCAGACTCATCTATTTCCAAATTGAAAAGACTGTCAACAAGCTGAAAACTATTTTTACGGAGCCATGAGCTGGAGGTAGACTGTTTTTAAGATTTCGTGTATATAATTTGCTATTGAAAATAATGGACTATTGATAGATGAAACAATGATACGTAACGGAAAGCCTATTTTATGTATTTTTGGAATACCATAAGCTTTAGGAAGTAAACCATCACTGGACCTTAGATGATGATACGTTTGTAGAGTAATGTATTTTTTTTCCAAGAACCTTTTTAGTATATTATTAATGTCGGTTTCAAGTTTTTTAATGGGATTTTTTTTAACAGTAATGTATGTGTCATTGTCACTTAGTATCTTTTTCATACGTAATACATAATCCCCCTTGTCTAATGCTACAGTCGTGTTACCTTTATCAGCTCGCGTGAAAAAAATGTTGTTGTGTTGTTTTTTAAATTTAACCGTTGAACTATATAATTTAATTAATGTATTATCATACTGTGAATATGTAGGTTTTGTACTTACAAATTTTTGTAATTGAGGAACTACTTTATTTCTAATATTAAGCTTGGTGTTGTTATCTAACTTTCTTATGTTACTCTCGATATCTTTAATAAATTGATAAGTCATTCGTTCTTTGTTAACTACCGGTAGGGCAAATCTGTCCCCAAACTGCAATAATGTGGTTATTTCTTTTGGTATGTTATGTCCCGATATGTTCATAAACCATTTATTGTTAACCGAATCAAATGGATTGAAAGTTTTCTTTATAAACATGTTGGCAGGAACTATGATAGTATTCTGAGTAGTAGAATGCGGGAATTCTTTTGATGAGAAAACGTGTTTTGTTGTATCTTGGTTTTTCTCAATGGAGTAAAAATATTGGATTAGATGTATTTGTAAGAGTTTTTGGTTATCACGTTTGTTTCTTAACCATATGATTTTAGTTTCTGATTTTTTTGTTAATCTAATATAACAATTATTGAAAGTCACCGAGTGATATTTAAAAATTTGAAACCAAACATGAGATGTTAATAAATTTGAAAGAGACCTTGCCAAGAGAGACAAGCTATGTTTATATTTTTGAACGGACCACAATTTTTGTCAGACTTTTGTTTATTAACGATACATTAAAATTGATAAGTTTAATCCTGCTTGTAGAGGCCTTGATTTGATTTATTGTTTAATTTAATAATTTTAAGTTGTCATATTTTACAGATTATTCACATAGATGGTGCTAAAGTAAAAAAATTAAGATATCCAGATTTTAATCACGGGACACTTCCATATGAACTGATAATTCACTCGCACACTATAATAAATACCTTGGGTATTTTTTATATAAAATCAACAATTTGTATGGTACAACCAAAATTAATACAATTTGAAGAAGTCCCTGAAAATTTAAATAATTGTATACGTAAGAGAGAAATGTACATGTTATATTAATATATTAATAATTAAATATTAATGTTAAATTGAATATTTATTCTCAATATTCGATAATTGATATTAAGTAATAATATTATAGATTTACTATTATTTTTTAAAAAATTATTAAAATATAATTTTATTTTGGATAGTTACTTTTTAAACCTCTTAAATGTCTATTTATAAACTTATATATTTAACATAATATATTATAACATATTTAATTTTATAAACTTTAATAATACTAATAATAATAATAATAACAATAATGATCATTAATTATATATTAATCATGATAGTTGATGGTTAATGATGATTAATGATCAATAATTAATTTTATTTTCAATTTAGAATTCATTTATGTTTATATATGTAAGGTCCTCTAAAAGTCCCCGAACACTAAAATTTCTCGAAAACGGCGAACTATAATAAGAAATATGTAAAAAGCAAAATTGTAGTGTATAAAAATATCTACCTAACAGATTGACTTCAGGTGAAGTTGCCAAGGACACATAAAAGTCAAGTTTGTTTAATTTGAATTTGATTTTTTAAAATAAAAACACCTATTTTTTATTGCATTTTCGGTAAACCTGCATAAAAGGGGACCACCCTCGAATGACCTTGACCTTGACATATGTTGTCAAGGTCATGACCCTGAACAACATACAAAAAGTTTTCGGTCATTATTAATTAAAAAGTTATTAACAAAAAGGTATGAAAAATATAGCAGTTATTTTGAGTATTAAAAGGCATAAACAATTAATATGTATGTGGAAATAGTATATGTATGAACGAAGGAAAATCATTAGCAGTGAATCATTGATATATTGAACAGTTTTTTTGTTAAAGCAGAAAATAATTGATTGATTTAATGGTAAAACTTAAGATTAAGAGCGACCTCACCGATTACAATGATCTTGATATATGTTGTCAAGGACATAATTCTGAATAACTTTTTCTTCTAATTTAATCGTCGCTTGTTATTTACTACAAAATTATGAACAATTAAAGATAGTGGCTGACTGATGCTTGAGGCATAAAACTGCGCACATTTTCGCATGACGCGCGCGCGCGCACACACACACACACACACGGGGGGGGGGGCAAGGGGAGTCTTCGGCCCCCCTCCCGCACCCACCCCGCCGGTAGGCAGGGTGGACCTCGCTTTACAACTTACAAAGTACATGCTACATTGTAAAGCAAGGTTCACACCTGCCTACTGGCGGGATGGGTGCGGGAGGGAGGCCGAAGGCCCCCCTTGCACCCCCCCGTGTGTGTGTGTGCGCGCGCGCGCGTGCTTCCTGTCCATGCATGTACTTTGGTATATTTCAAACTTTTTTGTTAATAACTTTTTAAACTTAATCTTGATACTCGCTGAGAGGTAAATAATAATCTAGTATTATAATTTTAATAATGGCTTAATTAGTATTTATTGGGTACATTTTTCTCATAATATCAAAAAAAAACATCAATTCGTTTATCAAAATTGTAAAGTCTTTTAAAAAAAAATTCAGAGATATAATGTTCATAATTATCTTTACCAAAACGTGGTATATTACAACGCATTTCTCGCCATAGTCTTTCTACATTTTGAGTATGAACTCCAGTCTTAGAATCAACGAAATTTTGTGAATGATTCACTGTTAGATGTACATAATTTTCATTTTTAATATTATCATATGCACGCCAACAATCACTATAAATAATAGATCCAGGAACAGTGTATTTACGTATTAATGATAACAAAGTTTCAGAACGTCAGTCTTCTATGGGAACAATAAAAACTTTGCCACTGTTGCGTTCTATTCCACCAAACATCCACTGTCCTCTTAAAATACGACCTTTATTATATTTCCTTTTACTAATTTTCGCCTCATCTATTTCTACAATAATTCCTGATCCTCCAAGTTGTTGTTCTTCTTTTGCAAAATACTGTGCTAATAACCATATAATAAAATACATATAATTAATATAATGTTTGCATAATTAATGAATACTAATATTTTGAAAAATTAATTTACATCTCTACAAAAATTGGTCCAATCTATAACAATATGTTCGGTTATCTCTAATTCATTACATAAAAAATAATGATGTGCTGGTTGAATCGTTAAAAAATATCCAATAAAGCGGCATATTTTTACAATATCTAAATGAGTATTTTGAAACCAAGTATTGTTTAACACGCTAATTTTAAAATTGTACGTTATTTTTTGCTTTTTTCGTTTTTGTAGAATCTTATAAGTTCTATTGGTAATTATTTACATTAACCGACACCTCGCCGATGACCTTGACCTTGACATATGTTGTCAAGGACATGACCCTAAGTAACTTTTCCTTATAACTTAATCGGCGGTCACTGTTTATTAAAAAGTTATAAACAAAAAAAGTTTGAGAAATTTGCCACTTTGTGTCAGTGCTAAAGGAAGTAATTAGTATATTTACAACGCGAAGCGAGGTCTACCCCATGATTGTTGTGTGGATGGGAAAGTGTATATATAGACGCAGTGGGTTTCGCTCTCCCTACGGGGGGGGCTCCACTTCCGAAAGATATAACCTAACCAAAACCAAATTTCAGTTTTAAATCAGAAATAGATTTGGGTTAGGTTATATCTTCCGGAAGTGGAACCCCCCGAAGGGGGGGGGCGGAACCCACTGTCTCCACGCATATACTTTACAACGCGAAGCGAGGTCCACCCCACAATTGCTGTGTGAATAGGAAAGTGTATACGTGGACGCAGTGGATTCCGCCCCCCCCCCCTCTACGCGGGGCTGCAGTTCCGGAAGATATAACCTAATCCAAACTAAATTTTTAATGTAAATAATTACCAAATTTGGTGTGAATTACGTTGCCTAATTTAAATCAAATTTTCGTTTCGAATCAAACTTTAACTTTAAATATCTCCGAAATTATAAGAGGCCGCCGATTAAGTTATAAGAAAAAGTTACTCAGGGTCATGTCCTTGACAACATATGTCAAGGTCAAGGTCATTGGCGAGGTGTCCGTTAATGTAAATAATTACCGTTTTATTAGTGCAATGCATCGTATAATTATCATATACATGTGCGTAAGTTATAATATTACTACATTTTGGACACTCAGCACTGCCACGAATAACTTCTTTATCAACAAGATATTTTATTAAACTATCATTATTGTATGTTAAGTGTAAAAACTCGTGTAAATGCATTATTATTTTCAAGTAATAAACTACTATAGAATATGTGTATACTTCGAAAATCTGAAGCAGACTAAGCAATGAAAATGTATAAATACGAAATATACTGAAGGTGATTCTTGTAATAATATTTCTGTTTATACAGGATGTCCTAGACCACCCGTACACCCCTTTTCTTTCAAAAACTAAGCATTTTAGAGAAAAACGTTTTGAACAAAAATTGTATGGTTTTGAAGGGAACATAAGATGGTGTCATTGGTTTGACCTTGGATGGCATCGTTAAGGTCAAGTCAAGGACACCTTTAATTTCTTAAATGGAATCTCCTATTTTTATTGCATATTCTTGTAGCTTATCTCGAGAGCTTTCCAAAATACTATAATAAAGTATTTTTTCAGTACGTACTTTTTGAGTTATTTTATATTTTAATCTGACATATTTTGATATAAAAAATAAAATATCTCGTAAAATATTTAGTTTTCGATAATCTTACCGTAATACTTTTATGTACAGAATAATGAGACAAATCAATTAGTAAAAAAAAATAATTGTTTTTAAGAAAAAGTATGTAATTATTTATAATGTATTTTTTTAAACAATTATTTGTTTTTTTCTTTACACTAATTGATTTGTCTCATTATTCTGTACATAAAAGTATTACGGTAAGATTATCGAAACCTAAATATTTTAAGAGATATTTTATTTTTTATATCAAAATATGTCAGATTAAAATATAAAATAACTCAAAAAGTACTTAATGAAAAAATACTTTATTATAGTGTTTTGGAAAGCTCTCGAGGTAAGCTACAAGAATATGCAATAAAAAATAGGGGATTCCATTTAAGAAATTAAAGGTGTCCTTGACTTGACCTTAATGATGCCATCCAAGGTCAAACCAATGACATCATCTTATGTTTCCCTCAAAACCATACAATTTTTGTTCAAAACGTTTTTCTCTAAAATGCTTAGTTTTTGAAAGAAAAGGGGTGTACGGGTGGTCTAGGACACCCTGTATACTTGCGATTCTATCTATACGGTGTCAAAAATGTAAATTGTATCTATAATACTTATTTTGTTAATAACTTTTTAACGGATCGTGACCGCAACTTATTTCAAGGTTAAGGTGATACGAGGGGGGCCCCCTTTTATGCAGGTTTACCCTTGTAGTACAATATTAATATATTTTTAGTTATACGTGGATTTATCAAAACTAATTTTAATATATCTTCAAATAATTCTAAAACCTTTGGCTACGGTTCCATCACAAATGGAATCTATTAACTGGAAGTAAAAATAACAGATTACGACAATCATATCAATTTTGAGAAAGGGCATGAAATCGAAATAAAAGGATATTTAAAAACTACAAGTTAATGATTAATAAATTCTAATCTAATTTAAAAAAAAAAGTATATCCATTACTTTTATTAATATTACAAATTTATTTTACAGATGATATTTTTTATTTAGATGTTGAAAAAATAACAGATATAAAATAGATTGAAGGAAGAGTAATGTCTTTCATGGAAATTTTACAAGAATCTAAAATGATTATGAAGAGGAAAAGTTCCGAAAATAAATTGGAAATACCCAATAAAATTTCTCGCAGTTCTTAAATATTTAAAAATTTTAATGTTATTTTATATTATTTAAATATTTATTAATTATAAAGTTGGTAAATATAGCCAAAAGGGGACCCAGTCCCAATGACCTTGACCTTGATATATGTTGTTAAGGACATAATTCTGAGTAACTTTTTCTTCTAATTTAATCGTCGCTCGTTGCTTATTAAAAAGTTATTAACAAAAAAAGTTTGAAATATACCAAAATACATGCATGGACAGGAAGCACGCGCGCGCACACACACACACACACACACACGGAGGGGTGCAAGGGGGGTCTTCGGTCCCCCTCCCGCACCCACCCCGCCGATAGGCAGGGTGGACCTCGCTTTACAATGTAGCATGTACTTTGTAAGTTGTAAAGCGAGGTCCACCCTGCCTACCGGTGGGGCGGGTGCGGGAGAGGGGCCGAAGGCCCCCCTTGCACCCCCCACCGTGTGTGTGTATATGTTTGTGTGTGTATGTGCGCGCGCGCGCGCGTGCTTCCTGTCCATGCATGTACTTTGGTATATTTCAAACTTTTTGTGTTAATATCTTTTTAATAAGCAATGAGCGACGATTAAATTAGAAGAAAAAGTTACTCAGGATTATGTCCTTGACAACATATATCAAGGTCAAGGTCATTGGGGCTGGGTCCCCTTTTCGCTATGTTTACCATGAAGTTTTATTAATTTTAAAACATGTTATAATAATATTTAATGTTAAACAATTAATTTTAATCTTAATTTTAATTATGTTAAAAAGGATTAAAAAAAAGGATTACAAAAATTATATTATAATTATATTATCTGAAAGTATAATATTTACATAATTATATAAATATGTAATAATTATTTAATTAAAAATTTATATAAAGTAATAAATAAATAATTTCATATTTTACTTTGCTGTTTAATATTTTTAGGATTTGTATCTGTTTAATGATGAAATATGACTAAAAATATTATGATTAAATGTTTAAAAATTATATATTGAAAATACTAATAATAAATACTATAATAAAAATTATATACAAAATATTATGATTATACGACTAAAAATATTAAAAAATTAAATATTAAATATTAAAAATATTATTTATTAAATATGTATTTATTTATTTATTATGTTTCCATAGAATTTATATCCTTTTATCAACTGTTTTATCTATTTATAAGAGTATTCATGCGATATATATAATTGAAAATTGATAAATCATTTCAACTATACTTATTGTTTATTTTAATATAATCATTCTCTAGCCATAGTCATATAGAAAATATAAATACATCAACTATGATATACGAATATTCGGACAGAATACATCTGATTGGAAATTTTAGATGTTATCACTATTACTAGAAAATAATGATAACACATCACACGATATCCAGAAGATCTATTAATAAGCCTGTATTAATAGGTTTTCTGGATATCGATCATGTAACTTTTCTTTGTACGTTAAAAGTATTATCATTCTCTCGCGTGAGACAATATTGGCGTTTCTCTATACGGAGAGTTATATTCCGTATCAAAGTATAATATAAAGAAGTTAATGTATGTGTTTCCATTCATAAAATTTTCTTTCTTTAGAAAAGGCATGTTATTAACATTGTTGTGTCTTTCCCGCGATGTTGATTGGTTGTTTCAAAAGTCGATCTCGTTCTCGATGCGAGTCGTTCACTTTGATTCGCGAGGTTGTCATCGAGGTTTTGATAATTTGTGTGTAAGCCGGTTAATATACTCTTAATATAATTTTATGATTTATTAATTATTTAATAATTAATTATAAGTATTAATTGTGTAACAATAATTAGTTTAAAGGCGCGCGCATAGCGCGCGCCTGTTTTGTTCTCTTATAAAATTGGTATGAAATGCTTAAGTTGGCCGCTAATCGCGATTGCATTGTTGTCGCGTTATTCTGAACGTGATTAGTCGTCTCAAAGGATCAACATTTGATAAAATTGCAATCGATTAAGGAAAGATATTTTTAATCATGGACAACTTTATGTTGCATTTTCACGAGTTAGATCTTGGGAATCATCGAAAATTTATTTAGGGCAAGAAAGAGAAAACGGATTGGTTAAAAATTATATATGTATATATATATACAGAATTGTTTCAATAACAATGTTTTGAACGTGTTGATTTTATAATATAAATTATAATTGCTCTAATAAATTTTATATTAATTATACACATATTTTTGGAATAATTATAAACAAATATAATTTTGTTTCAATATTATAAAATATTGAAAGAATATTGAAATATATATTTATTTGAAAGAAATATTGAAATATATATTTATTTGAAAGTAATATTGAAATATATATTTATTTGTTTGACAGTGTATCCTGATGACAGTGTATGATGAACAATGCTTTTTGGTAATGGATTATTCCACATGCCCATATGTATAATTCTTTTATTATTGTACTGCACGATAATGCGTAATTGAGACAAATGGAGATAATTACGCGTGTCCTAATATCGAGAAATGACAAAACACCGTTTTGTTGATCAATTAGAGCGAGGAGAGCATCTTTAAACCAGCGTATGATACCGAATAGAATGAGACGGCACATCGTTGCCTTGATGCGTTATTAACGCACAAGAAGCTTATCGTCGCGTTATTTCTCGACATTTACAAATCTAAGATACCGATGATAAAGGACTATCACGATTACATGTCTTGACGCTACGACAGCAGAAAGAAATTTTATATTGTGTTATTTAGCTTTCTAAATTGAAAATATATTATTGAAAGTAGAAATAACAAATAACGAAGAAAGCACACCATCGTCGTACTGACATCATGATATGGATGTTGAAAGAGAGAGGGGGGGGGGGGAGAGAGTGTGGTGAGAGAGAGGGGGAGAGAGGGGGAGAGATAGAGATAGAGAGATAGAGGGAGGGAGGGAGGGAGGGAAGGAGGGAGGGGAGAGAGAGGCGGGAGGGAGGGAGGGAGAGAGAGTGAGAGGAGATAGGGAGGGGGGAGAGATAGGGAGAGGGAGAGGGGAGAGAGAGATTGATTGATTGATTGATTGATCTTTATTAGCTTTCTCAGCTATTTGTGATACAGATCTAGTTTACATTAAATACAATATACTCCTTTTACAATTGTTTAAACCGTTCAATTTTTACATCGTTTTATCTCAGCTGGTAAGGCATTATACACTTTAACTCCTTCGTACAATATACTCTTTTTGTGCACTCATAGTTCATAGTTCTACGAAATTGCAATGTCCTCAACTAACAGCGTTGCACAATCAAAGATAGGAAGAGAGGGACGGATTTGCCCGATTTTTACTAGCTTTCTCAGCTATTTGCATTACAAATCCTCAACCCAGCAATCAATCCAGTCTCCGACAGTGCTATGCATGATTCATTATCTTCATATCTGATGCTGTATCTTCTTCCTTCTGTAGTTGTTACTTAGTGTCCTCCCAGCCGGCTCTCCTCTTCTCCTCCTGTATCGCCCTTTTAAATGTCGGACATTCCAGATCAAGGGCGTCATGCTCATCACTTATTTTCAAGTTGTATGTTTGAATCTTAAACATACAATTTATACATCTTTTGTTTGTCGCTGTGCATTCAATCGCTCTATGATTTTTTGCACATTTGTGGCATGTTTCATTTCGTGTACAATTCTTTGCAATATGATAATAACCCCAGCATTTAAAACACCTTTTAATATTAATGTGATTAAATACCAGACACTTTCACCATCCTACTTTCAGTTTTCCCATGCTCAACATCATTTCATGAGTTTTTTCATCTGCTTCAATTATTACAGAACCTTCTTCTTTACCTCTTCTTCCGGATTGACTTTTAACTATTTTCTTCATTATTCGCATATGAATTTCTTCATTCTTCGCGTCGATCTTGTTCTGCTTTTTGATTGTAACTATTAAATCATCATCATTCAGCTTCATTTCTTCTTTGCCAATATTGACAATTTTTATT